>NW_020769426.1:867130-884373 GCF_900518735.1 Pseudonaja textilis | reverse complement strand
TTCTTTCTTTCTTTCTTTCTTTCTTTCTTTCTTTCTTTCTTTCTTTCGGTGGGGGGGGATGACTAAGGACTGTTACGCAAACGCTGTTGTTTTCACTACTCCATTTCTCCTTTTGTGAACATGCCAAGCGTTGCTGAAAATAAGTAGAAAATTGAGGCCGCGGAATGAACCTGCTCACGGAAAGGAGTCCATGCGATGTGTGAACGCTTCGGAGACCACCTGGCTCTCTTAAGTGGAGTAAGGAGTTATTTGCTTTTTCATCTTTGTCTCTTGAATTTAAAAGAAAAAGAGATGTTTTTGTTTGGAAGATAAGTTTAAATTTAATGACTTCCCCACGGATTAAGCAGGGAAGGTGTGTGTTTTGGGAACACAACCATTTTCAAGGTTGTCTTGAAAATGTCATGGCAGAAGATGGCAAGTGTCCAAGGGCATCCGGAATAAAGTGCTTTTTTTTCCCCCTACAAAGAGGTCCAAAAAAGAAACATCCAAAGGTTTGAAGAACAAAAGAGGAGCAGCAACCCAGCCACTCCCCATTGTGTGACAAAATGTGCTGCCTCACAAAAGACAAGTGCTGCCCCCATCTCAGCCTTTTGAAGGAGAAAACAGTAAATTGACAAAACTTCCTTATTCCATAAGGTGTTTTATTTCATAATTAATGAATATTGCAAAAAACCCAAAAAGGTTTCTTGCTTATTTCATCTTCTTCGGGACATATAGATCTAGTTGAAGGTCTATTTTCGCTAGTGAGCATTAATTATCTAGGCCAAATAACCAATGAAATAGGGAAGTCAAATCAGATGATTAAACTAGCTGTGAAAACCTTCAATTGGTGATTGGCCCAACGTCACCCGGCCGGCTTTCAGGCCTAAGGCAAGACTGGGGTTATTGTAGCAGAGAGATTGGCAGAGCCGGGGGGAAAGCATCAAACAAGGAGTCAGTTTAGAGTCCCTAAGTAGTCACAAAAGAATGAAGTCCAACCTCTTTGAATGCCATTGAACTTTATCTCATTTTATAATAAAACACACGAAGAACGGTTGTGGGATTTGGGTTTGGCTAATCTAGAGGGGAAAAAAAACAAGGGAGCATGAGATAAAATATAAATCCAATACCTAGAAAATAGTTTTATCAGTGTGGTGGAATTTACTCTGGATTCCCAGAAGGGAGGGGCTGCATTCCAGAGGGACAACTCAGTTCAGGTCGTTTGTGTAAGCGAAAGAGGGTAAAGACAGAACTTTCCTAATAATTCCCAGTGTATTCGCTTTGTTGTTGTGATCGCTTGCTTTAGTTTGGCAAGATTCTGTCTTTAGGTGTGGAAGAGTAAAGAAATTGGCTTGGAAAAAAAAAAATCACAACGTGTCTTTCTTAGGTTTTGGAGCCTGGAAATTATGCAACCAGCATCCTTGCACATTTTTTAATGCCTAAATGCCTCCATCTAGCTGATTTGTCTTCCGTTGCTTCTCCCCCCCCCCCCCAACCTGGGCAAAGAGGCATAGGAGATCCTGTTATAGACAAACATGGGGATTGGATGTTGCCTCAAGCCCTCAAAATTTGCCAACCAACAGCGGATCAAATGCCAGGCGAAGATAAAGAGGTGGCTCCCGTAACCGTTCAACATTTCCCAAGCTTTAAATCTCCCTGAGCGACGTTTACTTGCAGAGGCCTCTCCGTGACTCCTCCATAACAGGATTATTTCTTCAGGTCTGCAGGAAACGAGGAAGGAAGCGTTTGTTTGTGTTGCTGGCTAATTGTGAATTACAAGCGAGGGTCGGGGGGAAAGATGGCCTCCGTCTGCCTTGTCCTTTCGGGGACGGCTGAGGTGAGGGCCGGAGCTGCTGTTTGGACAATAAAAGCCATTTATTGGTTCTCTCCTTGCTGCAGAAACATCTTCTGGAAGAGGCCGAAACGGCTCCTTTCAGATACAGAAAGGAGCACACCGGAGCCCAAAACAGCCAGATTCGAACCAGCCTCTGATCCATGCCTTCCCTAGGCTGCTCTTCCAGATGCTTGCCAGATCTTTTCCATCACTTAAATTTGGGGGGGTCCAAGTCACATTTTGGTTAATTTTGCTTTATGATTCTTTGGCCCTGGGTCTAAGGTGCCATCCTGCCTCCGGTAGTCTTATATATGGGGTCCCTGACGATCTCTGGGCTTGGTGGTTTTCTAGGAGACATTTCGTTACCAAATTAGGTAACATCATCAGTATTGGAAGGGAGTGGGGTTTGTGGAGAGGAGGAGGAGGAGGAGGTACAATAATAAATATGGAACAGTAGGAATTCAGTGAAAAAAGAATTAAAAGCTGATCTTAAACATTATATTTAGAATTAGTATATAATTCCACTAGTTTCTGTTAAAATGAGTACTGTAATTCCTTTTCTGCTAAATGCTGGAATTGCAGTGAACAAATTGGATGGTTCTTCCATATATAGTGGGATTATTACAAACATACAATTAATTCGTCATAGCATAGATTAAATTTTGAAAATTGTAATTCAATTTCAACCTTAGAGATATTTATTAAACGTCACTGAACCTTCTCTTTCTTTAAAATGTGCTGAACTGGCATTAGATCTGATGACAGCTGCAAGGATTTTATACATTGTTTATTGGGGGGGGAATCTGATCCCTTCGAGGGAAGAATGATTAAGTAAATGATAAGAATAGGCTTACCTATTCTAGGTAACCATAAAGTAAACGTGATATACAATTCAGTCTTATTTGGAAACCATTTCTGGGTGACAATTTTATACGAAGAATTGTACTGCACCGTAAATTGGGGTTCTCACTTCATATTTAAATCTACCACTCGGTCCCTGCATTATTTACAACATTTGTCCAAATTTATTGCTTATTATTTATAGCCATTTTTTCCCCTTTCAGATTGATTTCGGTTGAGCTAATCAAATATTTTTACAGCTTAAAACAGAAATATTTTGACAAGAACTTTAGCATGAAACCTCTTCAATACTGTAAATTAATAATGGAATACAAGAAGAGAGTACATTAACCTCATATGTGCTCCTTATGCAAGGTTTGTTTAGCTATCTGCTGTATTGTTTGGCTCATATTTCCTTATACAAAACTCATCTATGGAAGTTCCAGGACCTTCTATAGCCGTAATGGCGAACCTACAGCCCGCTTGCCGGAAGTGGCACATGAGAGGTTGCCTGGAACAGACCCACCGCGCATGTGTGTGCGCACGACCCCCGCCCGACAGCTGACTGTTGGCTATCTGGTGCACATGCACAGGGGGCAGTGTGTGTATGGGGGGGAGACCCGCACGCATGCACAGAGATGCACAGGCCGTGCGGGGCAGGGCGTGTACATGCGCAGGGGGCTTGGAGGGGTGCACACATTGCCTTCTGGATGCTGACAATTTTTGGCACGGGAGCCCAAGAAAGTTAGCCACTCCCAGACATGTATGGATACCTAAACAAAACACATCCGATTTTGCTCGGCTAACTCCGTATATCCCATGGCTAACCTTGGTTAAGGGTTCAGGCTGCAATATGAAACTCAAACGTTCATCCTGTTTATATTTGATTGAGATTTCATGCCTCTAAACAGCCCAGCTCTTCCCAAGGGGGCTTCTCTTACATTTTGCTGTATTGGACTAAAACTTTAGTCAAAAGATAAATAAGACATGAGCAAACAAACCATTATAGACAGCCCTCGACTTACTAAATTTCCTTTGCTAAGTGAGCCAGTTGTTAAATGAATTTTGCCCCATTTAAAGACTTTTCTTGCCACAGCTGTTAAGAGAATAACTGCAGTTGTTATGTTAGGAACACGGTCGTTAAGTGAATCTGGCTTCCCCATTGACTTGGCTTGTCAGAAGGTCGTAAAAGGGGCGCGCATGAACCAGGGGCACTATGACCATCATAAATAGGAGCCAAGGATCCAAATTTTGACCACAGGGATGTCTAAGTGTTGTAAGCGTACAAAAATGGCCAAAAAGTCACTTTTCCTAGTGCCATTGTAACTTCAAACGGTCGCTAAGCAAACGGTTGTAAGTCGAAGACTACCTGGAAATGCAGAAGGTGCAAGATTTATATTAACCCGTTAACTCCTGGTACCCGAAGAACAAACTAAGCAGGCAGGAAAAAGATTTAGCATTTCCTTGCCATACTTCCATAATTCTGCAAAAGAAAGAGATGAAGAAAACGTGAATAACTGGTACAAATTAGTTTTTCTGGGTTGTGTTTTACAATTATTATTATCATCAGATAATAATCTCAGATTGGATTGGGCATTTTTATTCACCTATAGAGTCCTTCCCAAGGACCCGGGATAGACAGATGGGGTTGCTTGATGGCCTTAAAAGTATCACGGCAGGATTTAAGCTGTTCCGAGGAAAGCTGCCTTCTGCAATTGACCGACGGTGAATTGGTCAATGCCGATAGTGCTTAAGTGATGCTCCTTTTGGGATTGCGTCCAAGGCACCTATTGCTATTCATGCTACCATTGCTTGCTTTTGCCACAGTCGTCCTGTTTCTATTTGCAGGTCTTTGCATTTTGTGATTTTTTCTCCAGTTCTTTCTACTCTGCTGTCTGTCTCCAAGGACTTCCATGTCCACTAAATTAAATAACAGAGTAAATAACTTTGTAGTCATTTCTAAATACGATGAACAGAAAAAGAGAGAATACATCAAATTGTAACTCAGTGTTTCTCAACCTTAGTAACTTGAAGATGTGTGAACTTGGACTCCAAGAATTCCCCAGCCAGCCACGCTGAAGAATGGAGAATTCTGGGAGTTGAAGTCCATACAACTTCAAGTTGCTAAGGTTGAAAACTCTTGAAATAATGACACCTTAGCCTTGGATAATATTGAATGTGATTTAATGTGTAATGACAAGGACTGCTTACAAATAGCGATAGCCATGGCACTTAGACTTATACACCACTTCACAGTACTTCACAGCCCTCTCCAAGCAGTTTACAGAGTCAGCCTCTTGCCCCCCAACAATCGGGGTCCTCGTTTTACCCACCTCGGACGGAGGGAAGGCTGAGTCAACCTGGAGCTGGTCAAGATCAAACTGCTGACAGCCGGCAGTCAGCAGAAATAGCCTGCAATTCTGCACTCTAACCACTGCGCCACCAAGCCAGAAACTTCCAAGCAATAGCAGCAGATGAGTCAAGACTCATATTCAGAATTGTACTTATGGTTCCCCCCATTTTTTTTTAAAAAAAAAATGTATTTAGCACAAGAAAATCCTGCCAGGATTTTTGTGAAATCTGGCCTCCTTAACAGATTCCTTGACTTCCAACATGAATCACTAGGAAGTGCAGAAATCCAGATTTCTTAATGAGGCATCTTCAACAGGCCCCAAATTATCTAGAAGGAGGTTCAGATAGACCTGATTCAACCGGAGATGAGGCCTCCAGGGTGGAGCTGCGAGTTTGAACAAGGTGATGGAGGTGAAAGCGAACTATTAAGAGACCCGAATTCTCTTTATGGGACTGGCACAGCTTCTACCAATCGACATAATGTTTCTGCCCTTAATGGAAGTCCTAGAACGAGTTCATAACTTCAACTCAGCCAGGATGCCACGAGTGTGTGAATAATTGAAGCGCAAGGTCTTCCTCCTCCCAGGATCTGCTGATGGAGAGCAATCTTGGCGGTTCCTACCACACGAGCTCCACCTTTTGATACCAACTCCAGGAGAACTCCTACCTGCTTCATTAGTCCTTCTGGGAGCTTTGACTATCTCCCTAAAACCTTCTTTGATAGGCACGTGTTACGTTTCCCTACCCAGAATATCTCCTGATCTCCTGGATTATGTTTTGATGGAGGAGAATATTTGTGGCTCAGGGCTGGCCTGTGAGCTCCTTGGTGCTCCTTGGTGCCTTGTAGAACGGGGGTCCCCAAAGGTGGCAATTTTAAGACTGGTGGGCTTCAACTCCCAGAATGCTGGTTGACTGGAGAATTCTGGGAATTGAAGTCCACAAGACTTAAAGTTGCCAAGTTTGGAGACCTCTGTTGTAGAAGGTCCATGACTTTTTGTGACCCAACGAGGTGACATCATCAGTACTGGAAGAGAGTGGAGTTTGCTCCCTATTTGTGTTTGCTCCCTATTTGCTCCCTATTTGCAGCTTGCCCTGCCACCCATGTTAGTTGAGGGTGTTCTTTTCTCCTTGGTAATTCTTTGATTGGGGAACTACTTAATTAGGGAGAAATCTAATGAGGGAACTTTAGTTGTGGTGTTCTCTGAGCTTGGTTATTTTCCTGCAGACTTTGCAATACCCAACTAAGTAACATCACCTGTGCTAGGAGGCAGCGGGGTTTGCTCCCTGTTTTCATAGCAGTGGCTTGCCCTGTCAATGTTGGTGGGCGTATTCTTAATGGTTGCTTGATTAGGCTATTGATTACTGTTTGTTTGTCTGAGTTCCTTGACTGGGGTATTGACCACTTCTTGATTTATCTTTGCGTTCATATGTCTGGTTTGGGCTTCGTTGGCTCACGTTTTATTGCACTTATGAGGCTACTCATCGATTGGAGGAACGTTGAGCAGCAGACCTGTCTGAGATACCCTACAAGCAACAAAACAAAGCTATGCTAAGCTAAGATTCCTAAAAATATCCCACTCCTACTGTGTTTCTCATATAATAAGGCTGGGTCTTTTTTTTTTTGAGCCCCGAAAAAATGGCTAGGCCGTCTTTTGCGGGGGTGACTTAATCTCCCCCTTGCATCTTCAGGCGGGCGGGCAGCGATGGCTTGGATGTTGATCTTGGCATTGGTGGGGCACTATGTATCAGGGTCAACGCAGGGAGCACCATATCTGGGTGTGCAACAAAAGTACTTCCTAACAGCAAGCCCCCCCACCGCCATTTCCCCCCCATTTCGCATGTTTTAATATAGGCCTTAATTTGGGGGGAGGGGCTTAATTTCATTTCATGCCTATAAAACATGCTGGGACTTCCTATTGGGGGAGGCTGTATTGTTGGAGAAACAGGGTAGCATCACTTTCATGCCAACATCCACAGAACTCCATGAACATTTTGATCCCAATGGGGGAAGTAGCAGGCCCTCCCAATCTTGATGGCCCAGGGGTTAGAATGACCGACTGGCAGCAGTTCGATCCTGACCAGCTCCAGGTTGACTTAGCCTTCTATCCTTCTGAGGTGGGTAAAATGAGGACCCAGATTGTTGGGGGGACAAGAGGCGGACTCTGTAAACTGCTGAGAGAGGGCTGTTGTGATGACCCAAACGGGTGTGGTGCGAAGGCAACACAGTCACATAAGTAAGAAAAGTCCCTTTAATACCTCCAACTTTGCCCTCAATGTCCAGGTTACCTTCAGCTGGAGAAAAAACTACCCCAGGTGGAAGGAATTCAGTCCGAAAACAAAGTACATACAAACTGTAAGTAAACATGCACACAAACCACGCTGCAGTAATGAACTGGACAGGGCAGGAGAAGGAATTACAGACTTCCAAGGCCAGCCAAACTCACACAGTTGGGAAGATGCCAGGAACACAGATAAGCCTCCATGATATCAGATAATTCATGATTTGCTCTCAACAGTTTTCTGCATGCAGCTTCCCTTTTTAAACACTGTGTCCCCAGCTGCAGTTAATGAAGGGAATCAGGTCCCTTTCCTCCCCCATAAGCCATGGAACCCACATTGCTCCCTCCTCCGTTCCTCCCTGCCTGCCCTAGGATGAAGAGGGGGTGGGCCTGGATCTTCCTCTGAATTCCCTCTCCCTTGCTCTACCTCTCCCCTGCTCTGCCCAGCCGGACTTTGCCCTTCCCCAGTTTCTTCCACAGCCAGCAGAACCACACTCTCCCTCCCTGTCAGCTGCTTGGCCTCCCCCTTGGAATCAGATTCCGACAGGGGCATGACAGCTGTGAAGCGGTATATAAGTCTAAGTGCTATTGCTACTTCTATTTTTAGATGGCCAGCAACATTACTTTCACTCCTGTCCTGGTCATTGCAAGAATTTTCTCAGAAATGAATTCTAACACTCCACCATCTCCTTAGGAGGAATAGATTGATGGGAGTGAAAAATAGAGGATGTCAGCTACACACTGAAGCTGCCTCTTATGAAAAGAGAAGTCAGTTATTCAGATTCAAGGCTGTCTCTGCCCATCAGTGGAAACCCATGCAATTGTCATTCATGCATTGTGATTTATTTCTCAGATTAAATGAACCATATTGTACTGGAGGCGGGGCAGAGTTTTAAATATTATCAGAAAGGAGGGTGGGTGAAGCCATGTCAACAAAAAAATAGACTCACGAGGCTCTTATGCCTCACCAATGAGAATTAACTGGATGCAATACTCACCGAAAACAGAGGCAGGAAATCTTCACCCTGGTGACCGGCATCCCATAATAGTACTTAATTTAATGCCTAAGCTCAGCAACTAACTAAATATGAAGATATAATCTATATAAAGTAGAGTGTCTACGGAGATTCTCATTCATCCATGCCAGGGTTGCCTCAAAGGTGGTTTTTTCCCCAAAAGATAATTGGACTTTCTTTGAAGACATTTCGCTTCTCACCCAAGAAGCTTCTTCAATTCTGACTGAATGGTGGAGAATGGAAGGATTCATATTCCTTACAGTCCTCTGGTCTTTAGCACTCTTTCTGAGAATTGTTGAGGCCACTTGGAGGTTTATCTTTGTTCTCAGGGTCACCTGAATCAGAGTGCAAATGAAAGGATTGCGTTGTAGACAGGAGACGGGGGGTATCTGTCGAGGGAGGGCTGCTCACTCTTCTAGATGGCCTCTTTGACCCCTTCTTTCAAACCAGCAGTCCCCTCTGTCTATATATAGTAGAGATTACCATAGAAGAAGACTGGGTGACAATACCAGTAGGTCTCGACTTTAGTGACCATTCAGAGTTACAATGGCACTGAAAAAAGTGACCTATGACCATGTTCCACAGTTACGACCTCTGTAGCATCCCCACAATCCTGTGATCAGAATTCAGATGCTTGGCCACAGATTCCCGTTTAAGGACTGTTGCTGTGTCCCGAGGTCTCGCGATCCTCCTTTTGCAACCTTCTGGTGAGCCAAATCCACAGGGAAGCCAGATTTACTTAACCACTAGGTTACTGTCTTATCAACTGCAGGGATTCACTTAACAACGGTGGCAAGGAAAGTCCTAAAGTGGGGCAAAACCTGCTTGGCAAATGTCTCACTCAAGAACAGGAATGCTGGGCTCAATTGTGGTTGTACATCAAGGACTTCCTCATATCTCCAAGTGCGATTTTGCAAAGCGGCTGGAGGTCGGTCGCCACACCTCGAAGTCCAGGGACCCCATTAGAAATCCATGGATGGTGTCTTACGATATTTCTCCTCCTCCTCCTCCTCCTCCTCCTCCCTGAAGAGAGATCTCCCTGTTTGGCAAAGTCTGTGGCGCTGCAGAGATCGCTTCTGCCTTTGGTTGAAGGGCTTCTCCGACGTGGGGACATTTTTACCGCTTTGTACTGTTTTATAGGTTGTTCATTATTTAGATCCCTTCCGAGCCGCATGGAATGAATATTGCATTTAGTGCATGGGCTATCCTTCTCTCTCAGCGTTACATATGTGAAGAGGGAAAATAGCCTGAGAGCTTTGAGTCAATCACGTTAGTCTGCTACGGGGAAAGCAGCTTAATAGTCTCCAGCCGGAAGACGTCCGTGGAGGTGCTGAATCTGTTCAAGAATCCCAATTAATGCACCTCCCGCAGAATTTCCCTGGCGTTGGGTCCCTCCAGGAAGAGGCCACCGGATGGGACCTCATGGTTAGACCTGTTGCAACTCTAAGTAGAAGCGGGCCTTGGGTCCATTGGTTGAGGGTCAAAAGGGGGTCAGCCTAGAATCCCCACGTCACCACAAAGGCCGCTTGAATGCTATTCTTATCTAACGCTAACCAAGGGGTTCTTGCTAGTTGAGAAGATTCCTGCCCGTTGGCTTTTTAGCAATAAACCAGCTAAGTTGAACCTTCACGCAGGACCTGGCCTTTCACGCGGGACGGGCAAGTCCCATCCCTTTTGTGCAGGGTTTGCGCCCAATGTCACAAGGCACACACCAAAGGCGTGGACTGTGCATGGCTGCTGCTGCTGCTGGTAGAGCAATTCTTCTGGGTTCAGAAAAACAAAAAAACAACAAACCATGCATACATTTCTGCTTCTCATCCTGGAAAGGAAATGGTGTGAAAGGCCCATGCAATTTGTCTGTGCAATTTGTCCAAATTGCGCATAACACAGCAGGCTGAGTGCCTGTGGGCATTTACAGGGATGCCCCTACTCCCATGTCGTAAAACCTCACAAAATTTCAGGGAGCTTCTTGTGAAATGTAGAAATCTGAAAGAGAAAGGAGGAGGAGGAGGAGCGGGGAAGAGGTGGAGAAAGGGAGAGCGAGAGAAAGAGAGGGGAAGAGGGAGAGGGAGGAAGTGGGGGAAAGACGGAGGGAGGGAGGGAGAAAGAAAGTAAGAGAGAGAAAGAGGGAGAGAGGGAGAGACAGAGAGAGAGAGGATCCCCTAAGTACTTAAAGGACTAGATTTGTAGGGCTTCATTCTAGCAGGTTGGCCACCTAGATCACGTTTTGGAGGGAGCTTCACCGGTGATGTAATAATCGCCATTATTAGCCCATCTGGGGAGGTAACGAAAGGACGGGGGGGGGGGTCAACGAGGCAAATTTTGCCAGCCGCGGGCGATGAAGCCACCAAGGTAACTGAAATGTCGAGTCCCTTTTTATTTGGCAAAAGGCTCCCCACAGGGCCCCCCATTTTATAGGAAAAAAAATGCCCTCCTTGCAGCGGCCTTTCGCCAAGGGCCAGGACAGGGATCAGGTGCCCAGGCCGTCGGTTCTTTTGGATCCAGAGACCAAGGACACACCAGGGAGACAACGGGACGTTGCGCGGTGTGATGAGCTAAGAGCAGGAGGTGAAAAGCATGCATGCCAAGCCAGATACACCCCCAAATCTCTTCCAAGCTGCCAGCAGCTCTTTGAACCGCGAGCAGCAGAGACGCTCCAAGTTGCGCTCCAAAGATCCACCCAGAAGTTTCTTTCCCCCCTTTTGTTATCCAAACCAGCCCCCGACATCGTGTGCCATTGTAACTTTGAACAGTCACTAAATGAACTGTTGTAAGTCGGGGACTACCTGTCATCACACTGTACGACCTAAGTAAATCCCTTTCTTGGGCAGGGAGTCCTTGGCCTACAACTAGAACTCAGCCCGAAATTTCTGCCGCGTAGGGAAACATTTTTCCCAAGTGGGTTTTGCTCCGTTTTACAGCCTTTCTGGCCATTGTTGTTAAGTGAATCCCCGTAGCTGTTCAATTAGTCAAATTGGGGTGAAGCGAATCCGGCTTCCCCTGTTGACTTTGCTGGTTGGAAGGTCTAAGAAGGGGATCACGTGACCCCTGGGGACACTGTGACCCCGCCGTAAGTATGAGTCAGTGGCCAAGTGACTGAATTTTGATCATGTGACTGAAAGGGTGATGCTGCCCTGGTGGTCAGTGTGAAAATTGGTCATAGGTCACTTTTGTCAGTGTTGTTGTTAACTTTGAACAGTCACTAAATGAACTTCTGTAAGTCGAGGACTACCTGCCTGCCTGCCTGCCTGGATCTGGAGGTCCCTCAAGATCTCAGCCCTTTTATTTCCCACGACCTGCTGAGGGATACCCCACCTGGACTTGGGAGGTTCTGGCCCACACGCTGCGCAGATGTTTTATATTAAAAACCAGGCAATCATCCCCCTGTCAGTGTCCCAGCCACCCTCCGCTCCGCCCAATAACCCCGAGACAGACCAGCTCCTCAAAGGTTCTCTTTTATTTGGATAGTAACTGGCACAACTGGGGAATCTGGAATCTGAAACTTCCTTGCAAACGTAAAAAAAACTACCAATCCATCCCCTGCACCCATCATTGCATCACATGCCCTAATGACCAAACGTCCTTTTCACTATGCGCCACACTACATGACCTTGAACCAGCAAAAGAATTTTATCATGCCTAACTAGATCTACTCCAATGAATCCCCCCCTCCCACCTTCCCAGGCTCAATGGTGGCAGCGTGGGAGCTTCAGGTCTCCACATGGCTTCCAAAACTGACACCCCAACAATAAAACAGAAAAAAACAAGGCAAATGTATAGCAGAACAACTGAGTTGGAAGAGACCTTGGAGGTCCTCTAGTCGTGCTTAGGAAGGAGACCTTCTACCCTTTCAGACAAAGGCTTGTCCATTTTTTTCTTTAAAACTTCACAACTTCTGGAGGCAAGTTCCTCCACTGGTTAATTGTTCTCCCTGTCAGGAAATTCCTCCTTAGTTCTAAGTTGCTTCTCTCCTGGGTGAGTTTCCACCCGTTGCTTCTTGTCCTTCCCTCAGGTGCTTTGGAGGATAGCTTGACCCTTTTCTTCCACAAAGAAGGTAGGTTCTTCTTTGGGGCAGCCCCTGAGATATTGGGACCCTGCTATCCTGTCTCCCCTAGTCCTCCTTTTCATTAGACTAGACAGTTCCTGCAACTGATCTTCATATGTTTTAGTCTCCGGTCCCCTAATCCTCTTTGTGGCTCTTCTCTGCCTTCTCGTATCTTACTCCATCTAGGAAAAGTTCCCACCTCTTGAGTCTTGGTCCTTGACTCCCTGTCAGAATGTGCCTTGGAGCTAGAAATTTGCAGTTCACCGAGATTTGCATTTGTTCCATAATTAACGTTCAGCTTTGGGGCCGGTGACTCCTCAGCCACCACTTACAAGGCAGAGGTGAAGAGATCACTCGGCCGGCCTTAGCTGAATGTTTCTTCAAGGCAGTTGGAGGAAAGGATGGTCTGATCTGGAAATTTTGGCTCCCCTGTGGGAGGCCTTGGATGTCATCGCTCTAATTTGCTAGTTAAAATTTCTACAGGAGGCTTTGTGCGTGGGAGAATTGAGTGGAAGTCAGTTCAGTCTTGCGTGAGTTGAACCCCAGTAACTATAGAGACTGTGCTGGTATTTGCTGGATTTCTGAACACCACACAAACACTGAAAAATATATCCTCCCCTCTCCTTTTATCTGAGAGAAAAATGGCCGCGTTATTTTATGAATAATTAACTCCCTCTCAGACTTAGTCAACCTGTTTAATATTTAAAATAGTTTCCAGTTATCTATGTGTTAGTTGATGGGAAAAAAAGAGCAGGCTTTCCTATGCTAATTGGGATTTCATTAGACAAAACGCATTAATGCTCTCCGTGACGAAAAGAAAAACGATGCATCGACCCAGATTTTGATTTTTGGACGCTGCCAGGGGTGCCAAGAAGGCGACAGTTCCCAACCCTGGCAACTTTCCAGTGTGGGGACTTCCGCTCCCAGAATTCTCAACAATAGCCGAGTTCAGCCGGGAATTCTGGGAACTGCAGTCCACACTTGAAAAGGTTTAGCACAGCTACTTCTGGCTGTTCTTGGGAAGCTAAAAAGCACCAGGTCTAAATATTATTTAGCTGCAGCGCCAAGGAAAAATAGTTTGGCTCTAAAATAATATTGGAAGTCAAAAATAAAGACGTTCTGGAGAAAAGCTGTGATTGAAAACTTCCACACAGATGGAAACTCCTAAACACCTGAGGGAAGAGGCCATGCTTGACTTATAGCCACAACCGGGCCCAAAATTTATGCTGCGAAGGGAGACATTTGTCACGTGAATTTCACTCCATTTGGTGACCTTTCTTGGCACCGTTGCTAAGTGAATCAGTGCAGTTGTTAAGGTAGTCACATGGTCATTAAGTGAGTCAGGCTCCCCCATTGACTTGTCAGAAGGTCGCAAAAGCGGATCACATGACCCTGGGAAACACTGCAACTGTCGTAACTGTGAGTCAGTTGCTTTGGCCAGAATCTCAGTCCTATGAAGTCAGCCTGGAGCGAGAGGACAGGGCGTCCTGACTTATAACAGTTTCATTTAGTGACCGTTTGAAGTTACAACAGTGCTGAAAAAAGTGACTTATGACTATTTTTCACACTTGGGAATGTGACACACGCCTAAATCGGGATCACAAACGTCCGGCCTGCTGGATTTTCCTTAACATTCATTCCCTCAGGGTCTCAAGGAATGAACGGAGAACCAGAGGAAAGCCAGGAGCCGAAGTCTCCAATGGGAGGAGGAGGAGGAGTCCTTAAAAAGGCAGAGGATCCTTTTGGGCCCATCCGCGTCTTTCTGGATTCCAGTCCCGATTTCCTGTTTTTTCAGAACCCCTTTATAAATCCATAATCTCTCTACTGCCTCTTCACACCCTATTCCTTAGAACCACCATAGCTTGGGTGGGGGGGTTGGACTAGATGACCTACAAGGTCCCTTCCAATGCTTAAACTGTAAGGAAGGAAGGAAGGAAGGAAGGAAGGAAGGTAGGTTTCATGGTGGTTTTTTTTTGTCTTTTTTGTTTCTTAGGGACCTTCACCTAATATATTCACTAAGCATCTTCAAATTGGGTCATATTTTACTTGTACATATTTCTCTCTCTCTCTCTTTATATATAAACATACATACATACATACATACATACATTCCTCTAGATATGACCATAATGGAGCTTGCATGCTGTTTTGGCCATTAAGCAAGACTGCCTTGCTTAATGACCCTAACCCTGTCCCATGCTCCCTCTGTTGTGTCTGTTAAATGAATGTATGGGTCATTAAGTGGAACACAGGGTGCTTCATGGATGAAGGAGGCCCTTGGAAGCTTAGTGCACGCTAATCCTCCTGGTTGCTCTTTTCTGCAGTCTTTCTAGGATCTTATCACCTTTAACAACTAAATAACATCCAGGGTTTCCATTATACTTGCAAGGACAGCACTGAATACACAGTAGTTTAGAAAATATTATCTCCCTGTGCCAAGAAGAACGATTCTTAGAATAACCTTAGCATATATTTATAGTTGCAGGGTTGAACTCTGGCTCAAATTAAGCTCAGCTGCTGTATATTGTTAAACTTCCAGTTCAATGGCTGGTTCATGAAAAATATCTAAGAAGAAAGCATAATTGCCATCTAAGTCTCTTGCAAGAAAGATAATTTCCACCCTGATAGAGGAGGAGGAGAAGGAGGAAGACAGAAGAAGGAAAGATGGAAATGATATCATAAATTTGGCAAGTAATTTACAAGGGTGTCCAACTAATCGGAAATAATAACCAAAAGCTTAGTGTGATGTAGAATGGCTAAATGCCACTTTACAAAATAAAAATGGGGACAAAGCAGCAAAGCTTCCCAAATTAATAGAACAAATTACGCACCACCATGTTCTTAAATCTTGGCTTTAGGCACAGCTGAGTATTAACGTGGTTAGGGAATATTAAATCGGCCACTGTCAATACAAAGGGCTAAAGTGGAACCACAGACAACTACAATGATCTAATACATATTGATTTTACAGTAGACAATGTTGAAAAAGCACTGCGCAATCTAAAACCATCTCTATCTATTGGACCGGATGAAATATGTGCCTACTTCTTAAAAAAGGCTATCCACTGCCATAGCCGAACCTCTAAGCATAATCTTTGAAAAATCTTTCAGGACCAGCTCATTGCCAAAACTATGGTCACAATCCACAGTCATCTCCATCTTCAAAAAGGGAGACCCCAGCCTAGTTGAAAATTACGGAACAATCTCCTTATGCTGCGTCACCTGTAAAATCATGGAATCAATTATTAACCAATCCATCATCCTCCACTTAGAGACAAACAACCTACTCTCCAATAAACAATTTGGTTTCAGGAAAAAACTATCATGTAATCTGCAACTCTTACACTGCAAAAACATATGGACTACACAACTCGATCAGGGCAAAGCAATAGATGCAATCTACATAGACTTCTGTAAAGCCTTTGATTCAGTGGTACACGACAAACTACTCCTAAAACTAAAATCTTATGGTATCTCTGGACACCTACATAACTGGATAGAAGCATTCCTGTCAGACAACAAATGGTCAAAATTGGGAGCGTCCTATCAAATTCTGTACCTGTCAACAGTGGTGTCCCCCAAGGCAGTGTTCTAGGACCAACTCTCTTCATACTCTACATAAATGACCTCTGTGATCATATTAAGAGCAACTGCGTTCTCTTCGCTGATGATGTAAAGCTATTCAACACCACAGACAATACTGCTACCCTTCAAAAAGACCTCGACTATGTATCAGAATGGTCAAACAAATGGCAACTTCAAATCTCAACAAATAAATGTTCTGTCTTACATATTGGCAAAAAAAATATCAGAAAATAAAATACAAGATGAATAGTCAAGACCTTGTTGATGATCCAAACTCTGTCAAGGACCTTGGAATACTCATCTCTAATGACTTAAGTGCTAGAGCCCACTGTAACTACATAGCCAAAAAGGCGTTAAGAGTTGTTAACCTAATCTTACGTAGGTTTTTCTCTGGTAATATTACACTACTAACTAGAGCATACAAAACATTTGCTAGACCAATACTCGAATACAGCTCATCAGTCTGGAACCCACATTATGTATCTGATATTAGCACAGTTGAGAAAGTCCAGAAATATTTCACAAGAAGAGTTCTCCACTCTACTCGTTGCAGAATACCTTATGCCACCAGACTTGAAATTCTAGACCTAGAAAACCTTGAATTATGCCGTCTTTGGTCCGATCTAAGTATAGTATATAAAATCATACATTGCAATGTCCTACCTGTCAATGAATACTTCAGCTTCAACCACAACAACACAAGAGCACACAATAGATACAAACTCAAGGTAAACTGCACCAAACTTGATTGCAGGAAATACGACTTCAGCAACAGAGTGGTCAATGTCTGGAATCCTCTACCTGACTCTGTGGTTTCTTCCCCAAACCCCAAAAACTTTAACTTTAGGCTGTCTACTATTGACCTCACCCCTTTTCGAAGAGGTCCGTAGGGGGCATGCATAAGCGCACCAACGTGCCTACCGTCCCTGTCCTATTGTTTCTTTTATTTTTATTTTTCTTATATGTATCCATGTATTCATAACTATGTATATAATTATACCTATTATCTTGTAAGCGATTGACAAATCAAAATAAATAAATAAAAATAAATTGATGTCCTAATAGGAATGTTCCCAAGGATATTAAGGATTAAGAGAGAGGAAAGAGAGAGAGAGAGAGAAATGAGAGAAAGAGAAGGGGGAGAGGGGGGGATGAGAGAGGGGAAAAAGAGAAAAACAGAAATGAGAGGGAGAGAAAGAGAGAAAAAGAGGGAGAGAAAAAGAGAGAAATGAGAGAGAACTGGAGGGAGAATGGGAGAGGGAGAAGAGAGGGAAAGAAATGAGAGAGAGAAAAGGGGAGAGAAAGAGAGAGAA
>NW_020769426.1:846065-861428 GCF_900518735.1 Pseudonaja textilis | reverse complement strand
ATAGGATAGGATAGGATAGGATAGGATAGGATAGGATAGGATAGGATAGGATAGAATAGAATAGAATAGAATAGAATAGAATAGAATAGAATAGAATAGAATAGAATAGAATAGAATTCTTTACTGGCCAAGTGTGATTGGACACACAAGGAATTTGTCTTTGGTGCAAATGCTCTCAGTGTACATAAAGGAAAAATAAAATACATTCATCAAGATTCATAATGTACAACACTTAATAATAGTCATAGGGTACAATAAGCAATCAAATCATACTAGGAAAGAGTCAATGTAAATCGTAAGGCTACAGTCCTACAGTCACAAGTGGGAGGGAATGGGTGATAGGAACGATGAGAAGATTAATAGTAATAGTAATGCAGACTTTGTAAATAGTTGGACAGTGATGACTAATGATCTCATCCTGATTTTAGAGGTCAACCAAGATCAGGTAGATGTTGCCACCTGCTGATAAGCTTAGAGTAATCTCTTTCATTCCTTTTAAACAAATCACTATATTAAATATATATCCATAACAATATGGATGTGACTTCTGGGATTTTTCTTTCAATGTCTCAGTCTAACTATAATTTTAGGGTATTCTCTCAACCAACAGGGTTGAACCCTGCTTGCCTTGTTGGCGATGCTTGTTTAAGGCTTTACCTAGACTAATGTATTGAATCAGGCTGAGCTCAGGCCAGGCGGCCCTAGGACACATTCGGAGAATTCCTCTAACTTTAAGGCTATCAGTCCAATAATAAAAGTGTCCCCTCCTTGACTGGACTCGAAGCTGGACTAGAAGACCTCCAAGGTCCCTTCCAGCTCTATTCTGATTCTCTCCTATATGAAAAAGACATCCAGCTTTGTAAAAAAAGAAATGAAATGTAAAAAAGACGAAATACATAAAAACCTGTTACGGAAAATAAGCTAGTGGTCCATCAAGTCTTCCCTTTGAGGGAAGAAGAAGAGTTCTCCACTCCTCTACCTGTTGCAGAAGACCTTATGCCACCAGACTCGAAATTCTAGACCTAGAAAAGCTAGAACTACGCTGCCTTCGGTCCGATCTAAGTAAAGTATATAAAATCATACATTGCAATGTCCTACCTGTCAATGAATACTTCAGCTTCAACCAGAACAACACAAGAGCACACAATAGATACAAACTCAAGGTTAACTGCACCAAACTCAATTGCAGGAAATACGACTTCAGCAACAGAGTGGTCAATATCTGGAATACTCTACCTGACTCTGGTTTCTTCCCCAAACCCCCAAAACTTTAACCTTAGACTTTCTATTATTGACCTCACCCCTTTCCTAAGAGGTCTGTAGGGGGCGTGCATAAGCGCACCAATGTGCCTACCATCCCTGTCCTATTGTTTCTCTTATTTTTCTTATATGTATCCATGTATGTTTTTACCTATACCTATTATCTTGTAAACAATTGACAAATAAAAATAAAATAAATAAAAATAAGAAGTGAAAAAAGCACCTCTGGGACAACCATGTCCTGGGTGGCTGAGAATCTCCATAGATATTCTTTGGAGAGAACGAAGACGATTCTGAATTTCACCTTCCATTCTGATTATTCCTCGTTCATGAGTGCTGTTAAGAAATCTCAACTCCAGAATTTCATCTATTCTGGGGCTTTCGGGCCGCTCCGTGGAGGCCATGGGTTTCTGAGATTGCTGCTTATTCTGTGGGTTCCTATGGATGAAAGTGTCCTTTTGTGTGAATTGGCCCGAGCCTTTTGGAGGCGTTGAAGCTTTCCTTGTTCCTACATAATTTACAAAAAACAATCTTCTTTCTGTTAAATAACGCTGGGTGACAGATAAACATTTTAAGCAATTGATAAGCTGGTAGGAATACAAAGCTATTGTGGATGAGAGGAAGTCACAAATTAAACAACCAACCTTTGAGAAGAATAAGGTTTTTCTCACCATGGCAATAGGGGTACAAAGAGATGCAGACCTGGAGACATTATCAGAAAATGCATTGATGTGCCAGGATAACTCCGTATTTCCAACTGAGAATATTCTCTGTGCGAGTGGATCAGAATGTTTGGCTTTCATACACAGCGCAAGCTAGACGGGTGACTCAGCCGGTAGGAAATCTCGCTTCAATGGCATTTAAATGTAAGAAAGTGCTGACATTTGGTCCCTTTTATTTCTCTGCTCAAGCATTCCTCCCTGTTCTCTCAGGGAAGGTCGTTGCACGCACTGTCAAAGAAAACAAAGCAACAACAGCAGATCAAGAGGAAAACAGGAAGTTCAAAAAGTACCTTCATGACTTCTGAAAGTTCCTCATGAAAAAAAAAATAATAATAATCCAGGCTGAGGTGAAGTAGATTGAGGGGTCCTTGGCGCTCTCTGAACTTGCTTGTTTTCTTGCAGACATTTCATGACCCAGCTAGGTAACATCATCAGTGCTAGTAAGGAGTGTGGTGTGCTTTCAGTTTTATCTTCTGGTGTCTGGCCCTGTCAGTGTTGGTGGGGCTTAGAGGTTCTTTGGTTGGGCTGTTTACTGATGGCTCTTTTCTTGGGTGGAGGATTAATTTATTTGATTGTTGGTCTGTAGTTAACCTTGGAGTTAATCTCTAGTGACTTGGGTGCTGATTCCTGGTGCAGAGGTGCTAGAATCCTTTTGTTCGTCTTTGGTTGATTGTCTTTTTTGCACAGTCTATAGATGTGGTTAATACCTGCCTGTGTCTGTTGGTGGCTCATTTGCTAGAAATTCCCTGGCGTTTTTGGACTTGGCCTGGTCTAGGAGGGTCACAGTCTCCCAATGGAAACTATGGTTAAACCTATCTATATATTGTGAAATCAAAGAGAGTCTTCTGGCTGCTAGATAGTGTCCATTTTTGGCCAGCCTTCTGTCTGTTTGTCCTACATAGTAATTGTTACTACACTGCACGTTGTAGTTGACTCCTGTTTTTTCTTCTGGGGTTGCTGGGTTTTGGGGACTGCTTAGGACGTTTTGAAGGGCTTGAGTTGGCTTGTGTGCTGCGCAGATTCCATGTGGTTGTAATAATGGTTTCTGAGATATTCTTGAAGTATGGCAGTGTCATTCTTTTTAGAAGTAAATTGAGTTAAAAGCATCAACTGCATGGCATGGGAACCAGAGCCATTGGCAGTCAGGCACTCTACAAATTCAATATATAGACTAAAAATAAGTAAACATTTCCAGGAAGAAAATGACATAAGGATGATTTTCCTTAACAGCGAGGAAAGAGCGTGGATTTGAATTGTTGTCCTTAGTGTCACCATTCTTACCCTCAACCCAGCAGTAACCATTTCTTTGAATGTCCCAAAGGTGCTTTTTTTTTTCAAGAGGCAACTGGACTTTCTGGTTTGTCTGTGAAGATGTTTCGCTTCTCATCCTAGAAGCTTCCACAGCTCTGGCTTCCATTCCCCAGCATCCAGTTAGAGCTGAAGAAGCTTCTTGGATGAGAAGCGAAACGTCTTCAAAGAAAAAACACAGAAAGTGGCTGAAACGCTCCACAGATATTTCTGTGGATCCAAAGGATGGATTCCTTAGCCTGTTTATGAGGACTTGGAGCAAAATCATTACTTTTCCACTATGGACAGGATAGGCAAAATAGATGCCTCTGTAATATTCAATGTATTAATCATAATTTTGAAGGCCTAGACCTTTGATGAAGGATGATACTATGGGTAGTAACTCTTAAGGGTGTAGCTTTCATTGCATGGTTATGGCAATGAAAAGCCATTTTATGACCTCCAAAGGAGAGCCGTGATATTGATGTGGGAGAAGGACAGGCAAAGCCTGAGGGTGGAGTCAAGACAGTCATCAGCCTGGCGTCATCAAGTTCACACAAATGGTCTAAATCCATTCCGTCTTCAATTCCACGGACTCTAATCTAGCACCAGCTTGGTGCTGACCCTTGGTTGACTAGATTCTTGCGTAGATCCAGGAGCAATAAATCAGCTTCACTGGAGTCCTGATTCTTTGCTCCCGACACTGGCCGGCTAAAAGCAAACTTGCATCAAGATCCAATTGATGTCCTCCCCCCTCCCATCAAGGTACCCAGGAGGGTCGATGTAAATCAGCCAAATTCCTCTTGAAATCATCAAGTCCATTTGCGCTTTTGAATTGTCTGCCCAGCTTGTCAAACCCAATTGCTGTAATTCAAAGGCTTAATTCAATTTTCCGAAAGAGCGCAGGCAGACCTCCAAAGGAGAAGTCATCTGGAAGCCGGTGCTTCGATTCACAAGGCATTTCAATGAGTTGGTGCTCTGTTGATTTGATTCTGAGGGGTCGGCCTGACTCACCTTCCACCTGAACCTTGAAAGCAACGGTGCCCGACTGTGGCAATCTGAAGACCTGTGGACTTCAACTCCTAGAATCCCCCCGGACACGCAAAGGAGACAAAGGGTCATATATCACAGGACGGGGAAACTGCAATTTCTCTCTAGTGGACTTGGTGTGGCCACGAAGCAAAAATATTGGCAACAGGGGTGGGATTCAAACTTTTTAACATCCTTGGGGAAGCCTCCTGGGGGGGGGGGCATTTTTGCTCCCAGGAAGACAGAAAATAGAGCACTGGTGTGTGTGTGTGTGTGTGTGTGTGTGTGTGTGCACTCAGGGAAGCCTCCTGGGTGGCTGGTGGGAGGTGCCCACCCATGCGTGGTGGAGTTGAGCTGGGACAACGGCACATGTACCCCCAGAGAGGGCTCTGCGTGCCCCCTGTGTTGTTCACCACCACGGCCTTAAGGACTGACTGGGCGGGGAGGGGGGGCGGACGGAGAAGGGCGTGGCCAGCGTGGGGCACGATTTGCTGGTCCTCCGAACTGCACGGAATCATAACAACCGGTTCTATAGAACCAGTCCGAACCGGTAGAATCCCACCCCGGATTGGCGAGCATGTTCATGGATGATGATGTTGATGTTACCAATTCAGCCTGGTCCCACTCTGGGTGACCAGGTCTCTCCACGTCCTCTGATCTTACGCTACTTCTTTGAATGATGTTAGCTTTGATGGTGATCACGTTCACACGATTGCCTCAATTACTTCCAGATTTTTCTATAAATATTATTGCTTATGTCTTTTAATTTGTAGCCACCTTCTATTGCTAAGCTGCCTGTTCTGCTGTCGAATAAACTCTACTTCTACTCCAAGTTGTCCTGTCTTCTTTGAACCTGGCCTAGATCAAACCAGAATTTTCTTCTAACAATTCCCTTTTTACAACCCCATAATCCCTTAATTTGGGGTAAATTTGGGGCCACTGGATGGAGTTGTGTGTTTACTGGCCGGATGCCTTTCCTGACACCAGGCAGAGTTCACAGCAGATATTTTGATCTTTGCGCCTTAGGAGAGGAATATCTGCCTCTACCTAGAATTGAACTCTCAGCCTTCTGAATTGGAGTCGAGATTCTTCCCCACTAGGCCACTGTGCTGCTCAAAATTTTCTTCTAATAACATCAACCTGAAACTTTTAAAAAGATCAGGAAGAGGACATGGAAATGATGCGGGATAATCCATTTAGTTTAATAACGTCTTTGTATTGTTTACGAAACGTGTCGCCCAATTCTAAGAATCAAGAAAATCCAATAAATGCTTCCAACATTTTGTACTTTGCATTCTACTAATTTTGACGACGCAGGGTCTCCTTAGCTGTCAAAATACTTTCAAATTGCTCTTGAGATCACACAAGCTATCAATCTTGTGTAAATCTGCATCCGTGTTTTGGAAAATTGCTAATTTTCTTCTGCCGGTCACTGCAGTTCCGCTGCTTTCCACCCAATGATTTAACTCTGATCTCTTTGTCATTGTGCAGTCGCTTCAGCTCATTCCCAATAACACAGCAGCCCTATCTCATTCTGCGGGGTCCTTATTGATGTATTTTTAATGTTTCAATCATTGCATTATTTGCGTTGAAATAATTTAAAGAAGGCTCCCTGTTCAGGCATTTACCAGCGAGGACTGGTAACGTGAAAACGAACAGGGTTGACATGCTGAAAGGACAGGGGACAAACCAAGAATTGCTCTGAAGATAATCAACCTATTTTTAAGCATACGGGTATCCTCGACTTACAACCAGGGGTGGGATTCTACCGG
Organism: Pseudonaja textilis; assembly: GCF_900518735.1. Next base: position 855,358 of record NW_020769426.1, on the reverse strand, counting down.
TTCTGTCCGGCTCTGTAGAACTGGTAGCTCTGAAGAGCAACAGACATAGAACCTGTTCTATGACTGCTGATGTTGTGGCCCACCTGCCTGCCTGGGCTCTTACCTGACCTTCATTTCCTGCTTTTTCAACCGCAGCTGCTTTGCGTGACACAGCTGTGGTTGAAAAAGCAGGAAAAAAGAGGCTTTTCAAATGCTGTGCACTTGCGTGCGGTGCTTTTCATCTGCCTGGGCAGCAAGCTGACACCGTTTCCCACATGCGCGCAAAACGTAAATCACCAAACTGGCAGTTATACTGGTCAGATCCCACCCCTGCTTACAACTTTTCATTTAGTGACCTTTGGAAGTTACAACCGCACCGGAAAAAGTGACTTGTGACCGTTACGGCATCTTACGCCCATCCACACTTATGCCCATTGCAGCCTCCCCATGATCACATGTTCCGAATCTGGGCAGTTGGAAACTGGCATGTACTTATGACAGTTGCAGCATCCCAGGGTCATGTGATGTCCATTTTCAACCTTCCCAGCCGGCTTCCAACAAGCAAAGTCCACGAGAGACGCCAGGCTCCCTGAATAACCTCATGACTCACTTAAGAGGTGCAGTGATTCACTTAGCAACTGTGGCTAAAGGCTCATAAAACGAGGCGCAATTCACTTAGCAATGACCTCGTTTAGCAACAGAAGTGTTGGACTCAATTGTGGTCGTATATTTTTAAGAGAATAAAAGAACAAGAAGGGACCTTGGAGGTCTTCTAGTCCAACCCCCTGCTGAGTCAGGAGGCCCCCTACCACTTCAGGCCAATGACTGTCCAATCTCTTCTTCAAAACTTCCCGCGACGGAGCACCTACCGTAGCTCCTGGTGGCAGGCTGTTCCACTGGTTAATTGTCCTCCCTGTCAGGAAATTCCTCCTTAGTTCCAGGCTGCTTCTCTCCTTGATGAGTTGCCGTCCGTTGCTTCTTGTCCTGGCTCTCTTCAGGGGCTTTGGAGAAGAGCTTGACTCCCTCTTCTTTTGGGGCAGCCCCTGAGATGTTGGAAGACGGCTCTCCTGTCTCCCCTGGTCCTTCTCTTCATCAAACCAGACCCACCCAGTTCCTGCAAGTGGTCTTCCTGTGTTTCAGCCTCCAGTCTCCGAATCCTCTCTGTGGCTCTTCTCTGCACCGTTTCTCGAGTCTCCACGTGTTTTTCTTTGACATCGCAGCAATCAAATTGGATGCAACGTTCCACGTTTGGCCTTACTAAGGCCTTATAAACGGGGGCTGACATTTCACATCCTCTTGATTCTGTGGCTCCCTTAATGCCGCCCAGAATTGGGTTGGCTTTATTGGCTGCTGCTGCACACAGCTGGCTCATGCTTCGGGGATCATCCGTCCAAGGCCCCTCTGGCAGTTATTGCGATCGAACTACGTTGCCCCTAATCTGTAATTTACGTGAGGTTTTTCTTGCCTGAATGGAGAACCTTCCTTTTCTCTCAGCTTAGCTTCACCTTCGATGTGACTAGTCCTCGGCTGGGGATGGATTGTGGGAGATAAAAGGCCGAGGAATATATGACTAAACGAGTCATTAGTATTTGACTCCCCTAACACTGAAGCCAATTTCTCTTCTTTCTCTCTGCAAAACCATGTTAGCTTTGTTTTGCTACTTGTCACTTCGGAACGGCAAATGAGCTCATCTTGCAACTATAATTACGGTTTGAGAACTTTGTAGATAATGCTAACCATCACTTAATACCCACATTTGCAAACATTCTGTTGTGTCTCAATGAATCATCAGCAGGCCTACTCATTATGCTTTCTACATGATACTACAAGTGGCAAACAAAGAGACAGATACCACAGCTTGTAGGCGGAGGAGATGGTGTATCTATCCCTTTCGCTCCCGGGAGCAGAAAGAGGTCAGAATCTGCATCCTTTCAGAGGGTCGTTGAGGCCACGTGGAGATTTATTTGTGTCCTCGGGGTCACCTGAGGGGTGCAAATGGTTCCTGTAGTCTGCAATTATTTTCCCCTCTAGAAATTCCTTCCTACTCCCACACCATTTCAAGGGGGTTCATCCCAAATTGTGACCTGAGCAGCACAGTCAACGGGGATGCCTGATTCACTTAACAACCGTGTTATTAACCAATTAATTGCAGCGATTCCCTTAACAACGGTGGCAAGAAAAATTCTAAAATGGGGCAAAACTCACTTAACAAATGTCTCAGCAACAGGAATTTTGGGCTCAATGGTGGCCCTAAGTTGAGCACTACCTGTGCCACAAAAGGAGTGCGATAGACGGGGCAGTTCTACACAAACACACACACCCCTTCCCAGCACGGCAGTCACACCCTCCAGGGAGAGGGGAGAAGCCCGTCCGTGTAAGGGACATGAAGGGGGTCAGAAGGAAACCCAGATCAGCCTTGGGTGAATCCAATGCGTGGGGGGGGGGGGACAACGCATCTCGTCCTTACCCAGAGCCTCCTGCCCTTGGCATTCTCCCCCTTCCTCCCGGTGAGTGGAGACGCCCGCAGCAAGCTACACTTCCATTACACTGAACCCTACAAATAGTTGTCTGTGTTAATACAGGTTCCTACTTTCAGGCATCGTCTTGAGATCTCTCAAGGAGTCAAGAACAGACTAACAGAAAACAGAATAAAAGAACAAGGAAGGGGCCTTGGAGGTCTTCTAGTCCAACCCCATGTTCAGGCAGGAAACTCTATACCACTTCAGACAAATAGTTGTCCAGTCTCTTTTTAAAAACTTCCAGTGTTGGAGCATTCACAGCTTCTGGGGGCAGGCCATTTCACTGTTTGATTGTTCTTAATTGATGTTAGGGACACCTAACATCAAAAGCGTCATCAAAAAGACACAACAAAAAATGTTCTTTTTGCGCCAACTCGGGAAGCTCAAACTGCCCAAGGAGCTGCTGATCCGGTTCTACAGAGGAATGATTGAGTCTGTCATCTGCATCTCTGTAACTGTCTGGTTTGGCTCTGCAACCCAACAGGCAGACACAGACTCCAGAGAGGAATTAGGACTGTGGAAAAAAGCAATTACTACCAACCTGCCTTCCATGGAGGACCTGCATCCTGCAGGAGTCAAAAAGACTGGATATATAAACTGTTTCAACTCCTACCCTCAAAACGACACTAAAGAGCCCTGCACACCAGAACAACTAGACACAAGGACAGTTTTTTCCCCGAATGCCATCACTCTGCTAAACAACTAATTCCCTCAACACTGTTCAACTATTTACAAAGTCTGCACTACTATTGTTGTTAAGCCTTCCATCCTTCCTTTCACCCATCTCCTCCCCCTTGTGACTGTATGACTGTAACCTTCTTGCTGGTATCCTTACAATTTTTAAAATTATTATTTTATTGACTGTTTACTAGTATGATTTGATAGGCCCTAGCTTATTATTATGTTTCCTAGTATGATTTATATGTTTTATATGTTTCCTATATATATGTTTCCTAGTATGATTTATAGTACTCTATGACTACTTCTAAATGTTACACCTATGATTCTTGACCTATGTATCTTGAGAGCCTTTGCACCAAGACAAATTCCTTGTGTGTCCAATCACACTTGGCCAATAAAGAATTTCTATCCTATCCTATCCTATCCTATCCTATCCTATCCTATCCTATCCTATCCTATCCTATTCCATATCCTATCTTATCCTATCCTATCCTATTATATTTTTTATTCTATTCTATTCCTATATTATCCTCTTCTCTTCTCTTCTCTTCTCTTCTCTTCTCTTCTCTTCTCTTCTCTTCTCTTCTCTTCTCTTCTCTTCTCTTCTATTCTATTCTATTCTATTCTATTCTATATTCCATTCCATATTCTATTCTATTCTATTCTATTATTTGTCAGGAAATTTCTCCTTGGTTTTAGGTTTCTTCCCTCCTTGATGAGTTTCCACCCATGGCTTCTTGTCCTGCCTTTTGGTGCTTTGGAGAATAGCTTGACTCCCCCTTCTTTGGGGCATCCCCTGAGATATTGGAAGGCTGCTATCATGTCTCCCCTAGTTTTTCTTTTCATCAAACTAGACATACCCAGTTCCTGCAACCCTTCTTCCTATGTTTTAGCCTCCAGCCCCCTAATCATCTTCGTTGCTCTTCTCTGCACTCTTCCCAGGGTCTCCACATCTTTCTTACATCGTGGTGATGAAAGCTGGGTGCAAGGCCACACTTGGAATAAGCACGTGTCTAACCAAGGGCGTTAGGGAGCGGTATTAACCCTTCGTGTGACCTTGATTCTATCCCTCTGTTCATGCAGCCTAGGACAGGGAGGCGCTGCCCGAACAACAGTTGTCAATCTGTTTGTGGCATGTAGAGCTGCCGATCTAATGGAACCCATAACCCAGTTTCAAACTTTAATGCATTCTGGCAAACACCGAACTGGCTTTTTATGGCAGCAACCGAACAAGATGATATTACATTCTACTTTTAGTTTTACGTTTTGGGAATGCACCTATCTGGGAAGAAATAATGGTGGTTGTGGTTTTCGATTGACCCTATCTGTATTTGGAGACACCACGGAGATCTTGTGTACAATGGGGAAGTGAACAACACCCCAATAGAGGATCTACCAACTCAGACCAACAAACTATCAGTAAACCACAACCTAATTCACCAAGAATACTCCCACCAACACTGACAGGGTAAGCCACTTGTACATAAACAGAGAGCAAATTCCACTCCCTTCCAGCACTGATGGTGTTACCTAGTTGGGTAATAAAACGTCTGCAAGGAAATAACCAGGCTCGGAGAGCAGCAAGGATCCAGTCTCATCTTCTAACTCAAACTTAACTCAGGGGAGAGTAAACAGAGTTTCTAAGACATTTAATTTTGTGTCTTCCAGATGACAAGGAGAGAGGAGAGAAATCTCACAACATACACACCTCTGCTTTTCCTTGTTTAACTAATGTGTTTAATGAGCAGTGACTAAAATTTCTGTCCACAGCTCATCCAGATTAAAGAACGTTAGCCTAATTGAATCATCCCAGCTCAAACATGCTTTATTAAACATTTTCACTTCTCTGGTGTCATTAGACAAGCACGAAAGGAGAACATGATGTGGATTAAAAAGTAAAACTGCCCAGTGTGTTTGTGCAGCCGTTTATGCCAGAAAGCTTAGCAAAGCTCATTTCTCCCAGATCTTAAAATCCAGGCAAATGGGCAGCTTCCCAATGTGCAAACCTCTTTACCTTATTTGCTGAAGGTTTGTGAAGCGGTTATTTCCTTTGGTTTCCACGACCAAGATTGGCGAGATCCATTACATCCCGTCAGGCAAGGCAGGTGGGGAAGGATGGCCCTTTTTGATGCCTGGTGGACTTCCAGAATTCCTGAGTCAGCCCTGCTCAGGTGTTACGTGTTGAGGTAATTCCCTGTTAGGAGAATGAGCGCACACAGGGAGACGTAGTGAGAGTAGTGAAGAATAACACACAACTAGCACACAGATACACTGTATAGTAAAATGTAGGTTTTTACTTCCAGTAAAATGGTTAAGCAAAGTTCAACAAACAGTCCAAGTCATTCACGGTTAAAGCAGTCAGTTTTCAGTCCAGGGATAATCCAGATCAAAGTCCAGGATCAAAAACAGTTCAGTAACAGCCTTACATCAAATCCAAGAAGAACTATGATCAGCAACAACCAATAGGGAAATGCAGTAAGGCAACACTCTCAACAACAGGACAACCCGGGTTTCTGGCTCCGTCTTATGGCCGTTTGAGGAACCACACCCAATTACATTTTTAGCATTCCCTTAAGAGACAGTATTAAAATGTCTATCCTGGTTTATATATTTTCCAACCCAACTGTTAGGTATCTTACATTCCTAACATTACGTCAATGTGTTCGTTGAAATTCATCCACGACGGATGGCTGCAGAAACTATCTGTGTATCTCCTAATATCTTGCCCCATCATATGTGTGTTTGTGTGTGTGTTGGAATTTGTGCACCTCAATTTCATAAAGTAGGTGGTTAGAGATGTTCTTCTCCATGGATGTTGTAGGTACAACCTGCTGGACTCTTTTAGATGAAGCAAAGACACGTAAGAACAGAAAATCATGGACAGAATGGCTGTCCCAGAAATGCTTTTTTCAAGAGGCAACGGGACTTTCTGGTTTTTCTTTGAAGACATTTCGCTTCTCATCCAAGAAGCTTCTTCAGCTCTGATTTCCACATCATCCAGTCAGAGCCAAAGAAGCTTCTTGGATGAGAAGCGAAACGTCTTCAAAGAAAAACCAGAAAGTCCTGTTGCCTCTTGAAAAAAGCACCTTTGGGACAAACAGGACCTGGATGATGGAGAATCTCTGTAGACATGGACAGAATGGAAAAAAATAGGTGAGGAGAAACAGAGAAAAACAGAGATTTTTCCCCTGTCCCATTAAAAGTGGTGTTGACCTTGAATGTCTGAGACTTCTAGAATAGATCACAGGAATAACTTTGTTATACCACAGAGAGGTAAACTGTGCCTTTTGCTTGACATTCAAAGTATTAAATTAAATCATTAAAGGTCAATCCTTTAATGATGGCTTTAAAAGGAGACTGAACAAATATGTGGAAGATGGTCTCCAAAACTTTAATTTTAAGACTTGCAGACTTCAAACTCCCCAAATTCCTCAGTCAGACAAAGTTGCCCACTTTGGGGAACTCTGATCAAGGTTTATTATGTTTCTTATGGTTTATTATTATTGTTATTATTGTTGTTGTTATTATTTTCTGAATCACTGGCAAGGCAACTTAAATTCCAACTTCTGAAGACCTTCTGAGGAATAATGTTATCACAATAACCTTCTGGCTGGGAATTGTGAGTTTCCTTTTTTTAAGCAAAAAAATTATTAAACTTTTGAAATACAGAGATCAAAAACTAATACAAACTAAGGAAATAGAAAAAGTGAAGAAAAAACAAAGGAAACCAAAAAGTGAAATAGAAAAAGAGAAAATATGCATAGAAGATGTCTTATTTATTTATTTGATTATTTAATTTAGAATTACTGTGTTTTCAGCATTCAGCCAGGGTGGATTCTGCATGTTAAATGGTAAATTTATTTAGTATTTGGATTACTTTTTTCAATTTTTTTTAAGAGTGAGTTCTGGATGTACGTTTTTGTATTGTTTATTATTCTGTTATTTATGATCAGACAAAATAAATATACTTAAAAGAATATTCTTTTTAACTTTGTAATCAAAACAAATCATTTTCTCAAGAACTAAAACAAAAATAAATCTCATTTATAAACTGATCTTTAAAACCTCATCATTCAATCCTGGCCAAAAGGAAATCCCACTAAACAGCTTCTAAAAACCGGAACATACACATTTAAACGATGATCAAACAAATTCACTTTGTAAAACTTCTGTTTATTTTTAAATAGCGTGATCTTTAATCCCCTCAAGTCATGTTCCACAACTTGAATTTCTCATCATTTTCTCTTTGTCTCATTTCAAAAACAAATTCAGTATTTTTTTTTTGTCTCCCGTCAGAAAAAAAAGTTTCCTTCATTTTTACACATTCCTTTTGTGAATTCTAGATGCGAAGCCTTTCCAAAGCTTCTCTCGCTCTCTTCTGATTTATTATTTGTAAGTCTCCTTTAATTATTAAGACGTCAGCTGGCTTCATTGGTAAATCCATTTTGGCATCTTTTTCGATGTCACTCTTCTACTCTGGCATTTTAAGATCCACCTGCTGATCCATAGCATCTGTTTCTGCATCACTTTTGTGATCAAGTCTTTTTAAACTCTAAATCCGTATTTAAATCCATTTGTCTCAATTTATTAAACAGCAGTTGCTTAATCAATAATCTATAAAAAACATGGTTGGAGGGCAACAGGGCAAGTATCAGCACGGATAATAGGACATCATCATGAAAACGTTATGAAAATATCCTAGCCGGTTTCCTTTTGCCATTATAAGCATCCATATGCCCACAACTGATAGGACCTCATGTACTCCTCAACTTACAACCATTTGCCTAGTGACTGTTCAGAGTTAAAACGGCACTGAAAAAAGTGACGTGTGATGGTTTTTCACACTTCCGACCGTTGCAGCATCCTCATGGTCACGCAATTCAGGCACTTGGCAACCGACTTGTCCTTATGACGGTTGCAGTGTCCTGGGGTCACGGGCAGGGCTGGGATTCTACTGGTTTGGACTGGTTCTATGGAACCGGTTGTTATGATTCTGTGCTGTTTGGAGAAACGGCAAATCGTGCCCCTGGCTGGCCCCGCCCCTCTCTGCCCTGTTAGTCCTTACTGCGCATGCCCGGCATCGCTGGCTGTGTTCCCCCCCGCCCATTCCCTCCTCCAGGTATTTCGTTTTTTCCCCTCCCATGATCAGCTGTGCCGGGATCCCCCTCGCTGTCTTACTGCTTCACCCAGGAGCTTTCACTGAGGCCCAGGAGGCCCCAAAATGGAGCAGGTGTGTGTGTGTGTGTGTGTGTGTGTGTGTGTGTGTGTGTGCTGCAAAAAAAGAAGCCACGCCCACCCAGTCACATGGCCATGCCCACCTAGCCACGCCCACAGAACAGGTTGTTAAAAAATTTGAATCCCACCCCTGTCACGTTTTGTGACCTTCTAGCAAGCAAAGTCAGTGGGAAAGCCAGATTCATTTAACGACCACGGAACTAACATAACAGCTGCAGTGATTCACTTAGCAAATGTGGCAAGAAAAGGTCCTAAAATAGGGCAAAACTCATTTAACAACTGTCTTGCTTAACGACAGATACTTTGGGCTCAATTGTGGTCATAATTCGAGGACAGTCCAAACTGCTCCTTCCCCTGATAAGTCATTCTCTGAGCAAACCGAGGCACCGGGGTCTGTTTTGAAGTTTCTTCCCTCAGTGCTTTTTTATTTCCTTCGCCTTCACAGCAAACACTTATTGGAGTGTGAAACTCCGTCAGTGATTCATCTGAACAGCCAGGAGAGACGGAGACTTAATCAGCCATATATTCACAGGTAATATTATTCGGATAAATCCTGCCTTTAACACCTGGCTGGCTAAGCCTTCCTTTTGGGTAAATGCCATTTTAAACTTGGCCATGCAGCCGTGCGTTCCTTTGAGGTTAACGGAGGAAGAAGAACTAAAATGGGGAAAAAGGAAGTTATTTGGGGAGCACTAAAGACAACCCTGAATGGCTGGTGGGGCTCAGAGCCCGCACCTTTGTCCGTGGGATGTGCATTTCCCTAGTCCAGGGAGTCCTTGACTTACAGCTGTTCTTTTAGTGACCATTCAAAGCAGTGGTGGAATTCAATTCTTTTTACTTACCAGTTCTGTGGGCGTGGCTTATTTGGTGGGCATGGCT
>NW_020769426.1:804090-846055 GCF_900518735.1 Pseudonaja textilis | reverse complement strand
GGTGGTCATGTGACTGGGTGGGCATGGCTTGGTGGTCATGTGACTGGGTGGGCGTGGCCAACCCAACATCACTCATGCCAAGGGGCGTTTCACCCAGTCCTTCCGCTCCCAGCCACTCCTTGTTACCCCCGGCCTCAATGTATCTGTCGTTCTGTAAAAAATCTCACCTTTTTTCACCTTTATTATCTGCATCCACATACTATAGATGTACTTTTATGGACCACTGAAAGGAGGAAATGGCTCACATGCTTTGTCCAAGAGGGTGATAGGCAGGTCACAAAACAGGGTTTTGAGGGGTTGCCAGAAAGAAGGGGGGGGCAACGTATTATCCAAAGCAGCAGAAGGCAAAACAAGAAGCAAAGGATCGAAACCAAATAAAGAAGCAGCAACCTAAAACTAAGGAAACATTTCCTGACAGTGAGAACAATTCACCCGTGGAACTGCTTGCTTCCAGAAGTTCTGGATGCTCCAACACTGGAGGTTTTCAAGAAGAGACTGGACCGCCATTTCTCTGAAATGGTATAAGGCAGGAGACCTTGGCAACTTTAAGACTTGTGGACGTCAACTCCCAAAATTCTGGGAGGAATTCTGGGAGTTGAAGTCCAGAAGTCTTAAAGATGCTAAGGTTGGAGAGCCCTGGCATAGGGACACCTTTACCTGGCCCTCCCCTCAGACTTGGCACCCTCAGTTTTCCTGCCTGAGCAGAGGGTTGGACTGGAAGACCCTTCTCCCTTCCTCTCTCTTCCCCTCTTTCTCCCTCTCTCTCTCAAAGTCACGGCTGGCCAAGCGCTCTTCCCTATCTCCCCCCTCCCTCCCTCCCTCTCTCTCTGCGTGTGTGTGTGTCTCCCTCAAAGCCACAGCTGGCCTTTCCTTGGTGCCCTTTGCTATTTTCATTTCTTCTCTTTGGAATCCAGACGGGCTGAACAAGGATCGCCAGCCGCGCTGGAAGCACCCCTTCGGGCGACCCTTCTCCTCCTCCTCCTCCTCTTCCTCGGGTGTGCACGCCATCCTCCCGGCCCTGCCACGGCTGCCAGCTGTGAGAGGAGAGGGAGGGGGGATGGGTCGCCCAAAGGGATGATTCCAGCACGGCTGGCGATCCTTGTTCAGCCCGTCTGGATTCCAAAAAGAAGAAATGAAATAGCAAAGGGCACCAAGGAAAGGCCACCCGCAGTTTTGAGGGAGACACACACACACACACACACACACACACACACACACACACACACACAGAGTGGGGGGGAGAGAGAGGGCAAGATAGGGACCCGGCCGCTTCGCTATCCCCTCCCATCACCCTCACCTTCCCAGGCCAGGTGAGGGAGGGAGGGAGGGTGAGAGGCAGGAGGACCAGCCACTTCAGGCAAGGTGAAGAGGTGTCGACCAAGCACGGGACAGTAGAAGCCGGGGAAAGGCGGCTCCCGGCTCAGCCGGCCTGAGGGGCTTCTGCAGGCATATTGGGACAAGGGGACGAGAGGCCCCGGGACATCCGCCCACCCAACTGCTGGCTGGCCGGGCCGGGCCGGGCTGGAAGAGGCGCATCCGCCAGGAGAAGGGAGAAAATGTGCTCTGTGCAGGCAGGCAGGCAGGAGGATGTCCCGGGGCTGTTGCACACGTGTACTGCATGTGTAGCAGCTGCACACGCAGTGCACATGGGCAACAGTCCTGGGACATCCGCCTGAGCTGTGCCATGGCCACCATGTGGCAGGGAAAGCTAGGAGAGCAACCGGGACAAGCGGGCGACCAGGAGACCCGGTTTGGGGGTGTGGCCAGCCAGAGGTTGCTACCAGTTCTGCAACCCATGCCAAATCACCACTACCGGTTCTCCCGAGTAGGTGCAAAACGGTTGAATACCACCTCTGATTCAAAGTTACAATGGCACTGAAAAAAGTGAGTTCTGACCATTTTTCACACCTTATGACTGTTGCAGTATCTGCATGGTCACATAATGAAAACTCGGAGGCTTAGTGTCACGCTTCAACACCGCTGCCGATGGAATGAAGCCCAACGTGTCGCTATGGTTGCGGGAGAGCTACCTCCCTTGGAGGTCCTGAGTCGATGTTGATGGCGACTGACGAAGCCGGGCGCAAGTGCGTCTCCCCACTTCCGTGCGACCGGCTGGGAAAATGCCTTATCAGCTGCTCCAAGCACAAGGCCTCCCCCTCTTCTCCCTTACCAGCCGGGAAATACTTTGGGATGTCGTTTCAGCTGGTCAGCATTCCACCTAGGGGATGTCGGGTGGATCGGGGTGGAAGGATGACACTCGGGAAAGGGGGGGAAGGTGTTATTTGGGGGGTTGGGTGGTAGCGCACAAGATTGCTGTAGATGGATGTTGGGTGTTTTGCTAAGGGCGGATGTTAGCTAATTAATGGGGTCTGAACGGGAAATATAAAAAGCGCTGAGAGGCAGATGCCCTCAGCACTGGCTTTACTCGGACTTTCCGTTTGTTGCCGTTGGTGGAGGAAGCCAAAATAAACACACATTGCTACATCAAGACTGTGAGTGAAGTGTTTTATTGAACCAATTTCAGCGACCTCCCGTAGGAGCTGACACTTAGTTACTGACTCACACGACCTGTTCTGACTACTGCAATGCACTCTACATGGGGCTACCCTTGAAGAGTATTCACCTGGTATGATATGTAAAATTATACCTGTAAAAATATAAAGCAACAGTAGCACCATTTTTAACCTCTCTGTTAAACTAAGATAATGTACTGGAATATTATGTCAGAATTCTCTATTGTTTTGTATAAAGGTTATATATTTGGCAGGTCACGCTGTCCGGTGTCATGGTAATGACGGAGGTTACTGGAAATGGAAACGGGTAACCAACAGATGGTATGCTACAATACTAGGGGTGTTGCATAGGGAGATATGTAGCCGGATAGATTGTGAACCCAGAAATGGGCAGAAACTGTATATTTAAAACTATATAAACCCCAGCCCTCCTAGGAAACATGACTTCTGCGGCCATGAGCACAGAATTCCCTTTTGCACAAGCTCCACAATAAAGCTCTGGTTTATTGTTCACATGTCTCCAGTGGTCTGAATACCTGAATGGTTTATTTTTATCACACCTGGTACAGAATGTGTCTGTGTGAGTATCACCAGGAGACTGGGAGTTCTAGTCCCACCTTCACGCTGACTTTGGGGCCAAATTCCAGGAGACGGTGAGTTTTAGTCCCACCTTAGGGATGAGAGCTGGCTGGATAACCTTGGGGCAGCCCCTCTCCCTCTCAGCCCAGCGCACTTCACAGGGTTGTTGCTAGGGGGACGAGTGGAATATGTGTGGAATACGTTCGCCACCTTGAGTTATTTGTAAAACTAATAAAGACGCGTTGCAAATAAATAAAATACATAAATTCTCCAGCTACTACTGGTATATATCATAGCCAAATAATAAGTGTTCTCAGTCCTGGTTCAGACAACTGTGCAGTACTTGGAGTGTGACGTTATATAGCCAAGGGACATGCTACGTCTTGAATGACATGCTAGAGACACAACTCCCACAAATACATATATCTAGGGGAAAACATTACGTTTTATTTAAATACAGCAGACCTTAGATCAATTCGATCTATTACAATAACTCTCCAGTTTTTTTTCCCCTTGTGTCAGAATAAAAGCAGCCATTTGATAGGGGAATTTTTTTTAAAAAAAAAACCCCTTCTCGGAACAACATGGTCCAATTGGGAAGAAGAACTTGCAACGTTTTTCCAGAATGTTCCATTCTTATCATCAGTTTCTTTCCCTTATCTCTAGCATGTGCTGCCACAGTTGGGATTATAATTCGTTGGGATATAAAAATAGTCTTTATAGATACATTCAGATAATAAGAGCTGCAGCTAATAAAAGCTAATGCCTTAAATAAAATTGTTTCTCTGAAAAGATGCTACCGGACTCTTTGTGAATTTTGGCACACCAAAATATTTATTGCATAAAGATGGCCATTATTTGCAATGATTATTTTTGTATTTCAAAATTAGTACAGTTGATCCAGTGTGGGATATAATTTTTTTGCTGCTTCCATAAAGGAATAGAGGACTCGGGTTTTATTTATTATTTTGTGAGGAAAGTAAAAAGAAGATGAAAGCGTGCAGATAAAATACAGAGAGATCCAACAAGGACCATCATACATATTAGGCAAATAAATGAAGCACTAAAGAACAGTAAGAATGAAAAACGTTGGGAAAAAGAGGATTGTGTCAGAAAAAGTAAGTCGGATATTAAAAGAATAACAGAATTTTATACTTCTCTCTTTATTTCTCTCCTCCCTTAAATCAGTCTGTAGGAGCAATTTCACGGAGAACTTATTATCCCTCAGTCATAAATCCATAATAGGAGCTACAGGTCAGGTTCCTAAACTCAATGTGAGGTCCTCAATGTAAGATTTCCATAAATCCTCAGAAATCTTCAGAAAGATGTAGACAGAGAGCAACAACAAGCAATAATTAAACTCCTAGGGTTGGTTTGCCAGGAAACCAGGCTTATCTGAAGTCACTGGCTTTCCACAACAACTGCACTGATAACTGCACCAATGTGTAGTTTGTTTTTTAAAATATAGAACTTAGTGCCTGGAATAATAGGGTTGGAAGGGACCACAGAGGTCTTCTAGTCCAGCTCCCTGCCCAGGCAGGAGACCCTATACCACTCCAGACAAATGGCTGTCCAGTCTCTCTTCTTGAAAACCTCCAGGGATGGCGGACCTGCTAGTTCTGAAGTCGTTCCATGGATGAATTGTTCCCACTGCTATTAATTTTCTCCAGTTCCGGGCTGAATCGCTCTTCTCATGGCCTGCTCCTTCTCGTCCTGCCCTCAGCCCAGTTGCTTCGGAGAAGAGCTTGACCCCGCTGCTCTCTGGGACATCCCCTCCAGCTCCAGAAGACGGCTAATGTTTTAATTCACTTTTCAACTTTTAATGCCAAGAAGGCCTAGGGGGGACGTGACAGCAGACTCCCAGTATCTGAGGGGCTGCCCCAAGGAAGAGGGGGGTCAACCTCTTCTCCAACCCCCTCCACCCCCACCCCCCGAGGGCAGGAGGAGAAGCCACGGGTGGGAACTCCTCAAGGAGAGAAGCAGCCTGGAATTAAGGAGGAACTTCCTGACAGAACAATTAACCAGTGGAACAACTTGCCACCAGAAGTTGTGGCTACTCCAACATTGAAAGTTTCTAAGAAGATGTTGGATAACCATTTTGTCTGAAGTGGTGTAGGGTTTCCTGCCTAGGCAGGGGGTTGGACTAGAAGACCTCCAAGGGGTCAAGCTATTTTCTAAAGCGCTTGTAGGCCAGACAAGGACTAATGGATGGAAACTGAATAAGAAGAGATTCAACTTGGAAACAAAGAGAAACTTTCTGACAGTGAGAACAATCAACCCCTGGAACAGAAGTTGCCTTTGGAAGTGGTGGGAGCTTCATCCCTGGAGGCTTTCAAGAAGAGATTGGACTGCCCTCGGTCAGAAACAGTATAGGGTCTCCCACTTGGGCGGGGGGTTGGACTAGAAGACCTCCAAGGTCCCTTCCAACTCTGATTATCTGTTAAATCTGTCCCTCCAATTCTGTTATTCTATTCTGTTCTGTTCTGTTCTGTTCTGTTCCGTTCCACCCCGTTCCATTCCGTCCATTCCATTCCATTCTTTATTCTATTCTATTCTATTCTATTCTATTCTATTCTATTCTATTCTATTCTATTCTATTCTATTCTATTCTATTCTTTCTATTCTATTCCTATTCCTATTCTATTCCATCCCATCCTGTCACCCTTAGGCCTTCTTTACATTAGACTAGACATGCCCGGTTCCCTCAGTCGTTCGTCGTGTGGCTTCGCCTTTGTTGCTCTTCTCTGCCCTCTTTCTAGGGTCTCAGCATCCATTTTGTATCATTGTGACCAGAACTGGGTGCGATATTCCAAGTGGGGTCTCTGCAATGCAGTATAAAGGTGTGACAACACATAGCTAACAAAATGCAGCAGGGTTCATGCAAATTACGAACACAATTGATCCCAGATTTTTATTCCCACGTTAAACAGCTGTTGAGTGAATAAGTTCATCCCCTCTTCTTTGTGGCAGCCTCTCAACTCCTGGAATGCTACTATCATGTCACCCCGGCCTTCTTTCCTCTCGACTAGCCACACCCAGTTACCGGGGAGGCTGCAAGGGTCGTAAAAATGCTCCCAAATCGCTTTTTACGGCGTTATTGTAATTCTGAATGGCCACTAAATAAACTGTTGCAAGTTGAGGATGACCTATCCCTTCTCCTGGAATAAATGCGTGGGATCACTTCCTCTTCTTCTCCCTTACAGGAAGCCTTGAAGAAGAGCCTCCTTGTCTGGAATAGTATAGGGGTTGAGCAAGGGGTTGGACTAGACAATCTCCAAGGTCCCTTCCAATTCTATTATTCTGTTATGCTTTGTAGGAAAGAGTTGGTAGGGTGCAAGGCTTTGCCTATCCCTGAAATCATTTCCTGCAACCTCCTGCCTGATATGGCTATAAGACGTGCTACGTTGGTGGGTTCTTTTTCCCGTTAGATTCCGTCTCTCAGGAATAATCATCTGTCAACTCTTGCGTGAGTGAAAGGGCCAACAACAGGCAGCACCCTAAAAGCAGTTGAAATATTCAAGATACAGTGATAAAATCAAATTTAAAAAAACATGTCAGATGCAATAAAGAGTTTTATCTAGAGGAAGCTTTTTCAATTACTTAAATGTGTGCTGGAGATTTTGAAGGGTTCTTCTCCGCTTTGTTCTTCCCTTAAGAACATTCAGGGGGTTAAAATAGCTTGAAAGCAACAAGACGAAGACTATATACTCAGTCAAATTATCAGCAGTAATTAAAATAAAGCTCTCTAAGGAAAAACATATTTAACTAAGGAGTTAATGAAGTGGGCCCGCATGAAAAAAAGACAGAAGGAATAAAAGGAAAGAAGGAATTAAAAGATAAAAGAACGATAAAAAGGTACTTGTAAATGTGAAATTTTCTCAATTACTATCTTGCTATTTCTTTGTTGTTTCTCTTTTGGTGTCCCTAATAATTAAAAAAAAATTGTTTGTAATAATTTTTTAACCACCTAGATGTACGTCCCATGAGTAATGCGGTGGCCTAGAGGCGGAGCTCTCGCCTCACAATCAGGAGGCTGTGAGTTTGATAGAGGCAGATGTTTCTCTCTCATGCTCAGTGAGAACGCATCTGCTGAATATAACTCCATATTGGTGACAGGAAGGGCATCCGGCCAGTAATCACCCAGCTTCATTCAGTTGCTCAGACTCCACCCGGCAAGGGATTGTGGGGTCCTTAAAAGATGATGATATATATCTGTCCCATGAATCCCTACTTTTAGACATCCTGTGATGTTACCCAGAATTTTCTTCCACAACCTTATGGGCTTTCCTTTTCAAACTAACTGCAGCATTTCATGTAAATTTAATAAACATTTTTTTATTAAAAAATACTCTCCTTCAATAGTTCATGCATGTAAGATGAATCTCTGTGTCTTAATAATTTCATCTATTTCTGATGATTTATTTTTACCTTCAGCTATTGGGTCCATGTAGAAAACATTGTAATGTAGTGATTGGAGGGCTTAGCTCAATATTTTTATATTTTATATTATTATTTTATATTTTCATTTCATTTTATTATTATTTATATTTTATTTTATTTAATATTTCCCACCTTTATTATTTTAAAAATGCCTCAAGGCAGCAAACGTATCCAACACACCTTCTTCTTCCTATTTTCCCCACAACAACCCTGTGAGGTAGGTTGGGCTGAGGGGAACTGAACCCAAACCACCCATTTCGCTTTCATGGCTGAGGCAGAACTAGAAGTCATGGTCTCCCAACCTGACATAATCATTCCTGAAAGTAATTTTATTCTTAGCTTATACTATTTATTTGTGTAAGATAAAATCATTGATGTTATTGACAGTTAAATTTATGCAATGCGCTTCAGTTATGTTTAGCCAGAAAATGTCAGTGATTGCTTGAATTAAATATTCATTTATGAAATTAATTTCTCACTTGACATTTGGAAGCCAAGTGTATTTCACAGAGCATTTCACAGAACTGTTCTACATATTTACCTTTGTCTGATACATTTCAATAACATAAAAACTGTCTAATTTATTTTCCTGTAACTTGCTATTATATTTGACTAGAATGTAATCCTCATATAAATCATTTAACTTTCAAAATGGAATGGTTTTATAAACATGCAATTTATCTATAAACATGGATGTATTTAAAGAAACTAGGAAAAAAATTAGAGTAGACTGGCATTTCCATTCAGTCATTAATGTTTTAGAGAGGATTGTCTTGCCAAAACATAACACATCATATCAATGTTGCTAGTCCTGCCTAAGATTCTAGATGAGTAGAATTAGCTAGGAAGAAGCCAAAAGTCACAGGTTGTATTCAAAAACTGAGTCATGAAGACCACATTGGTACAGTCTCTCTCTCTCTCTCTCTCTCTCTCTCTCTCTCTCTCTCTCTCTCTGTGTGTGTGTGTGTGTGTGTGTGTGTGTGTCTATCTCTATCATCTCTATCCATCTCTCTCTCTCTCTCTCTCTCTCTCAAACTGTCTCTTTCTGTCTCTCTCTCTCTGTCCACCTCTACCTGTCTATCTCTCTTTTATCTCTCTGTCTCTCTCTCCGCCTCTCTGTGTCTCTGTCTCTCTGTGTCTCTGACTCTCTCTCTTTGTATCTATCTTATCATCTCTATCCATCTCTCTCTCAAACTGTCTCTTTCTCTATCATTTCTATCCACCTCTATCTGTCTCTTTATCTCTCTGTCTCTCTCTGTGTTTCTGACTCTCTCTCTCTGTGTGTGTGTGTGTGTGTGTGTGTGTGTGTGTGTCTGTGTCTGTGTCTGTGTCTGTGTCTGTGTCTAGGGAAGGTTGTCCTAATGTCAGGCGAAAGCAACCAGAACCACTCAGGGCAGAATGGGACAACTCAACGTGGCCAACTCACTGGGGTCAATTCATCACAGGACAACTCTCTCTGGGACAAGTCAACAAATACAAAAGTTAAATTAATTTTGATGGAACTGTAGCCAACAATAATAAAAGAAAGTCAATCCAGAAATGCAAGGGTTACAATAATTTTTGACAAAAACATGGACACCACTAATAAAAACAGCTGAATGAAATGATTAATATAGCATTAAATTGCCCCATGGCTAGTTGTTCTGCTGGGATGTGTCCTGCCCTTGAGTTGGCCATAACAATTTGGCCAAGGCAAGTTGGACGCAACAAGTTGGCTGTGGTGAGTTGTCCTAGACCCCACTTGCAGATCGGCCCAAGTAAATATTTTCTTGTTGATCCCCTTCTGTATCATAAGAAACTCACCAGACGGCCTGCCTTCCCTTGTGGAACGGCAGATATAGTAGACCTCAGAGGTTTCTTCCCGAGAACAGATTCTGAGCTGAAATGCCCCTTGACTCTCCCGAGAGAAGCCTCTGCTCCTTCAGCCCATTGTCCCCCCATTCCTTGTGGGGTGATTCTTAGAATGAGACAGGAACCAAGTCTATATTCTTTGCCAGTCTGGAATGGCAGCCCTGGAGACATAGAATCGTGGTTCATTGAGGGCTATCGTGGCGTCTCATGTTGACATGCATGACATAGAAAGTTGCGGCTTCTGCTTTCCCGATATAATTAAGTCCAGTGGCAGACGAGGAAGATAAATTGGAAAGCAATGAAGTGAGAACCAATTAAAGTGTCAGGCAGATTTATGTTTTGTATAAAAGTAGGTTCCAATATGCATTCCAAAATTAACAAGTTTCTCATTTATTAATCAAAGTTTGATCGTTTTGATTTGACCAAATTCATCCTCCATACAAACTATGATTATGTATCTTCTTTGGGACAAAGACAACTGAATGATGATGACTCTGGAGAAGTCAAGAATGAAGAATGGTCTAAATTTCCATCCACAAGTTACCCTTTAGTTTGAGAAATTATATCTGCTTTTGCCTATTAAAATAGGATATATATACACACACCTGAAAACTGATGCTGAAGAATCTGTTGAGTTTTAGACTTCTATATTGTTAGCATTAATATAAAAGCACTCAAAGGGGCACCCAGCCCTCTCTAAGTGGTTACAGCCAGCATGTTGCCCTCAACAATCTGGGTCCTCATTTTACAAACTTCAGAAGGATATCAGGCTAATTCCTCTTCCCAGGTGTTATATTGTATTTCATTTCAGTTGGAAGCAAATTTAACAATAGATGCACAACTTCAAATAATTGTGCATATTCATTATAATGGGATAAAAACTAGAGAAAAGCACCTCCAAGAATATCAGGTATTAGACATGATGAAAGCTGTTTAATTTTACAACCCATGAATTTCATGTAGTTTCGGCTGGGAAAACATGAACATCCTAGAACAAGCCAAGTCCAAAAATTCTAGAGAATTTCTGGAAGCCACTCAGACAAATCAGCTATCCAGAGGCACATAGAGATAAACAATATCTACATACCATTCAAAAGAGGTAATCAAAAAGCCAAAAAAGAAAAAAAAAGAAAAAAAAACCCTACTTCCTCGCCAGCAATCAACACCCAGATCAGCGGAGATTAAAACCAAATTAATATTAGATCAACAGTCAAGAAGTAAAAATGCTCCAAAAAAGGAATTACCATCTCAGACAAAAAATAATCTAATAATAAATATGAATTTAGTCGAGGAACCCAACAACACGGGCAGGGCAAACCACTTGTAGAGAAATAGAGAGCAAACCCCACGCTCTTCTAGCACTGATGATGTTACCTAGGTAGGTCATGAAATGTTTGCAAGAAAACCGCCATGTTAAGGGAGCCCCAAGGACCCCACAGTCCTCCTCCTCCTCCTCCTTCTCCTTCCCCCTTCCACCCCCTCCTCCTCCAATCCCCCTCTAACCCTCAGCCTTCCAGCACTGAAGTTGTTACGTACTTGGATCCTAAATGCCTGCGAGAAAACAACCAAGTTCAGAGAAGAGCAAGGATCCCGTAGCTAAAAACAGACCTGACGCGTCTATGTGTCATATTCAACAGGCATAACTAACAAGCAGGCTGTTTCCAAAAGTAGCTCTAGGAAAAATCCCCTGACAACGTCTAAAGGGTAGAATTCTGGAGAAGGAGTCGCCAACATAGAGCTTTTTGGAACTGACATCCTTTTATCTCTGCTAGAGGTTAAATTAAGCCTAGAATCTTCCAGGTGGGAGACATTTCCACAAGACCTTGTTGCATTTTTCTCCCAGCAACCTTGGGCAATTGAGATGGTGGCCGATGGAGTCCATCAGTGTCTGGAAAGTTACAGGTTCCCCCAACTCCTTCTCTGTACTATGCCGTGTCCCCTTTTAAATATTAATGATCCCTCTCCCACCAGATCCCATTAATCTTCTCCAAATGTCATATTGAACGGATTATATCTTATGCGCTTCCGTTTTATTGTTGACGTTACACGACAAAATTAATTTCTTTCGGTCATCTTTTATGTTGTTCCCTTTCCCACCGGGCCTTTTATCTTTAGGGCTTTATCATGATGAATTGGCGAGCTATTACTTTTCATTTATGTCCGGTAGATAAAGTAAATAAAAATAGTTCTGACTGTACGTGCGAAAGGAGGGTTACTATAAACGAACTCTAATTTATCCAAATTATAAGGTGGGAATGATGTGAAGGGGAGGAAGCAGTCAGCCTAATGCCCGTTGCCTCCATATTTATTTACTGATTTGTATTTATGGATTTGTAATTTATACGCTGCCCAACTTGCTATTCAGAATGACTGTCTGTGGTTTACTGTGCCATAAATATAGAAATACAGGTAATCCTAGATTTACGGCCACAACTGAGCCCAAAATTTCTGTTAAGCAAGATAGTTGTTTAGTGATTTTTAGCTCCATTTTACAACTTTTGTTTTTGCCACACCTGTTAAGTGAATCACTGCAGTTGTTAAGTGAGTAACACAGTTATTAAATGAATCTGGATTCCCCATTGACTTTGCTTGTCAGAGGCGGCAAAAGCAGATCTCATATTGCAGCCGTCTTAAGTATGAATCAAGTGACAAGCATCTGAATTTCGATCGTGTGATCTCAGGGATGCGGCAATGGTCATAAGTGTGAAAAAACAGCCACTTTTGCCATTGTAACTTTGAACGGTCACTAAATAGATAGTTGTAAGTCAAGGACTACTTGTATCAAAGCAAGTAGCAATATTTAAAAAGTTTAAATTATAACAATTAAATAGGGATAACAGAATCAGAAGGGACCTTGGAGGTCGTCTAGTCCAACCCCCTGCTTAGGCAGGAAACCCTGCACCATTTCAGACAAATGGTCATCCAGTCTCTTCTTCAAAACTTCCAGTGTTGGAGCATTTACAACTTCTGGAGGCCAGTTGTTCCACTGGTTAATTGTTCTAATTGTCAGGTAATTTCTCCTTAGTTGCTTCTCTGCTTGGTCAGTTTCCATCCTTATTGCTTCTTCTCCTGCCTTCAGGGGCCTTTGGAGAATAGCTTGACTCCCTCTTCTTTGGGGCAGCCCCTCAAATACTGGAAGACCGCTATCATGACAACCCCTGGTCCTTCTTTTCATTAAATGAAATATTCCCAATTCCTGCACCCGTTCTTCACGTGCTTTATCCTCCAGTCCCCTACCCATTGTTGCTGCTCTTCTCTGCCCTCTTTCCAGAGTCTCAACATCTTTTTTTATATCTTGGTAACTGACACCGGATGCCAAAAGAGTCGGGACAGACCTCATTTCTGGGGCAGGAGGTTCCAAGGATCATCGGTAGCCATGGTGGAAAAGGGACTATTCTAACCCTGCCGGCCCAATAACTCCTTGGCTGATGGGATCCACAGCCTGCCTCTTCTGCCAGAACGTGTGGGGCGGGGTGTGGGGGCAAGTTGGCTCCCCAGATACTCTGACCCCCATGCCATGAAGGGCTTGGAAGGTGACAGTCAACACCTTGAATTCTTCCAGGAAACAGGGCAGCAAACAGGGCAGCTCACACACTGTTGTAATTGAAGGACTACCTGTAGCGTACGTTCTGTATAATGGTTTTACAAAAATGCATGGATTTGGGTGTCGATTGCAGAATTCTGAAATCCAGAGATGAAGTTTTTCCTACTGTCTGCCTAAGAAAGACCAATTTGAGACTTTCATTGTTCGCAAAGGTGAGAATTTAGGTACTACTTCATCAGCCACAGAATTTTCCACGGGCAGTTTTGAAGAAATTATCAATGGAACACTTTTTGCTTCGTTTTTTGTAAGGTGGACCTCAGAAACCAGGATAACAGAGCTTTATAGGACCCCTTCGCGAAGGATGCAACTGTCGGTGTGTAGTTACAGCACACGTCAAAAGATATTTTCAGTCGCTTTAGTATACTGAGGAAAAATTTTGTGAGGTAGCAGCTTTGATCAGTACAATGCAGGAAATCAAATGGTTTGTCCCGGTTTAACAGATGGTGATTATATCAGAGATCTAAAGAACTTTCATACTCCAAGCCAGTCCACAGATTTAGATGTGCAGAAAAAAAAAAGAGAATCCAGACATATGTTTCTTCTTTTGAAAATGAAATTTGTCACATTTATCAGATAAAAATGCCATCTGTTTAAGAGTTCCAGCAAGACCAAAGATCATTTGAAAAAATCAGAAATGATTAAATGAAGAGGGATGAGGGAATATCACAGCAGATAAGATGTTTATTGTGGCAGTGTGCTAGAAAAACCTACCACTTCGTGCAGGTGTGTGACATCAGGCACTTATACAAGGGGAGGGGCTTGGAATATCCTGCCACAAGTACAGGTAGTGGTTGACTTACAACAGTTCGGTTAGTGACCATTTGAAATTACAACAGTAGTGAAAAAAGTGACTTATGACTGTTTTTCATACTTACAACTGCCGCCTCCTCCTCTTCCTCCTCCATTATCTTTTCCTTAAATTTGACTTTCACTCTATGTAAAATTCTTCATAAATATAAATAAAAAATAGATTTTTTTTTTTCTACTGGTCTTTGTTTTCATGTTTTTAACCTTCTTCTTCTGATAGTCTGGAAGAAAAGGTAAATTCTGTGAAAGTCCAGAATCACAGGCAATAGCTAGTCTGAAATGAGTTAGAAAAAAATACCCTTCAATCTAACCTGACTTTGTGCTAGCTATTAAGCCGTGGAATCACAAGATCAATATTTTTCCTTTAGAGCCTGCCTGCCCAAGCTCTAAAAAGTAAATTTCCCTTGTCTATTTACTCCAGAGGTCTCCAAACTTGGCAACTTTAAGACTTGTGGACCTCAACTCCCAGAATTCTCCAGCCTGCAGAGCTTAAAGAATAACCTAAACAAGCCTTAAAGTTGCCAAGTTTGAGGCCCTCTGATCTAGTCCTTTTTTGGAGTCCACCGTTCCTGTTGCATGCTCTGGAGAGCTGCATAATTTTGCCTACCTATTACACTATATTTTTTCCTTTGGTTCATACCTCCTTTCATAAATATCTTTATTAGTATTTCTAGTTATGACCCAAACTATGTTCCAGGAACACCAGAAGACCATTTTATTCTTCTCAGCCATGAATCTCTAGGTGTTTCAAGGTCATCTCAAAGTTTCTGGCAGGCAATCTTTTGGTTAACTGGAAATGCCTCAAAACATCTTCCTCCAGAGAAAGCAACCACTGTAGGTTGGAAGAGCCTTGCATTCCCTGAGATTGGATGCTGTCCACACTCCCAATCTTGCCATAATTCCATGTTAAACCAGTTCCAAAGTGGATCTTAATAATATCAGAAGAAACTAGGCCAACAAGAATATTTATTCCCCCCTAGTCTTCAAACTATTATCTTATTATGTCTAAAATTTAGTGGCCAAAAATAATGCCAATAGATCAAACATATAAAAATAGAGATGGAAGGGACCTTGGAGGTCTTCTAGTCCAGCCCCTGATCACACAGGAGATCCCACACAAATGACTGTCCAGGCTCTTGTTGAAAATCTCCAGGGATGGAGCACCTCAAGGCGATCCGTTCCACTGGTTAATTGTTTCTCTTGTCAGAAAAAAAAAAAACCTCCTTAATTTTAGGATGGATCTCTCTTTAATGATTTTCCATTCAGCCATTCTTGTCCTGCCCTCAGGTGCTTTGGGGAATAGGTTGATCCCCTCTTCCCTGGGGCAGAACACCCTGAATGCTGAAAGGCTGCTAGGGTGTCACCCCGAGTCTTCCTCTCTGCTGGACTAGGCAGACCCAGTTCCCTCCATCCGTCAATCTATGTCAAATGCAACTCAACAATTAGAAAAAGAAAACTTCGTTTAGGAGGCTTTCCATTAGATTTGGAATATTAGACGATTGTTAGGATAATCTTTGGTCTGATCTAACTTAGTACAGGCGTTACGGGTATTTCCCTAATTGTGCTGAATTTTAGACATTATGCCATTTGTTCTTTTATCTTACAGGTGTTTCCTTTTGCCCCCTTTCTCAGGAACAGTCTGTGTATTGTTGAATTTATTCTATAAGCTTATTTCTATTTTTTTTAAATGATTGGCTTTCTTTGTGCTGAAAATATGTTTCTTTGCATTTGGCATTCATATTAGGACAGATCCGGGGTTGCTCCGGTCAGCAGTGGGTATCCTGTTGTCTAGCTAAAAGTTGTAAATAAATCTGAAATAATAAAAGATTTTGCTTTTTGGCAAGGGGTGGGATCTTGCCAGAAAGATTGAACCTGGCAAAAAGGAGAAATACAGATATTCCCCAATTTATACAGGTAGTCATCAAACTATCCTCAATATAATCCCGAGAGAAGAGCAACAAAGATGATTAAGGCCACGCCTGGAGACAAGAACATATGAATAAGAATGGTTGTGGGAATTGGGCCTGGCTGGTCTAGAGAAAGAAGAACTAGGGGGACAGGATGGCCGGATTCCAGTATTTGAGGGGCTGCCACAATATTTCCCAAAATATTTATTCATTTAGCCTTGTCTTACTTACTTATCAGAGGTGACTGATTTTTCTATAAACCTCTCCAAGTGATTCTTACGATTCTTAGCTTGTTGTCATGGTTCAAAACCACATTCAGTCAAGCTTCTTGGGAACTTTTTGCTAGTCCCTTAAGGAAATTGAGAACAAAACATAATTTTGTTTTGGGGGCTCCTCTTATATCTGCTTCTGTCCTTATAGTACAAACTAGATATATTTTGCCAAGACTGGTTGTCAATAACAACATCTTTGAATTCTTCTAAGTTCATCTTTGTATCATTAATGATAATATCTAACTTTCTTGATCTTCTTTCTTCTTCTTCTCCTTCCTTCCTTCCTTCCTTCCTTCCTTCCTTCCTTCCTTCCTTCCTTCCTTCCTTCCTTCCTTCCTTCCCTTTTTTCTCTTTCCTTTCTACTTTCCTACACCTTTCTACTTTCTACTTTCTTGTATTTTGTTCTTCCCTCTTTCTTCTCACCAGGATCTTCTCCAATGACTCTTGCCTTTGTGTTAAAATACGTTATCTGTAGCTCCATTATTAGTGCTTCCCCCAACGAGTCTAGTTTTGCTTCATCTTGTTCTTGCTGCCCGACACACTTTCAATAAAAATTATTCTTCATTCAGCTTTCTAATAATCCAGTTTTCATAGCCATATGTTACAGCTGGTATGGGACTAAATCTCCTGATAACTTTTTGTGACAGAATATGTGATATATATCTCTGTTTTGTTGGAAAATCTTGGTACCACCTGACGTCTCATTAGAGTAAAAATCTTGGGAGGGATTCCCAGGAACCATCACACTCTATCACAACCTCCCCTCGAGTGTTTACTTGTAACTGTAGGGGAGGAATCCAGTTCTGCTGGCTCCTGGGAGGAGTGGATGTGAAACTCTATCTAAAATCTTATTTGCATTTGGATAGAATCCAGCATATTTGGCTGAATCAGTTAGGTGTATTTTGCAATTCTGTTTGTATTGGAAACAACTAAGGCGCTTCTGGGTTGGAAGGATAGCTGGTGACATTATTGTTACCTGGGGAATGCCTAGTTGGGGACTCCTTTCACATCCCTATTAATGTGCCTACCGAAATGATACCTATCTATCTATTCGCAGTTACTCACTTTTGTACTGCTAGATCGGCAGGAGCTGGAGCAATTGATGGGAGCTCACCCTTTCACACAGCAGCACTCGGTCTCAAACGTAGGCTTGCTGATCATCAACCCAGCGTCCTAATCATGTGAGTATAGGAACTCATTGTTGGAATGTATTTCTAGGCAATAACTACAATAGTACTCAGCTAGTATATCTATGGTATATACTCTATGCTCTTATGTTCTAAGTAGTTTCCAGTTTCCTGTTACAGTTGAACAGCTGAGCAGGAAAGCACATGGTGATTGTACTCAACTATTAACTCTATAGCTGGAATTAAATGGCTAGTTGATGTGTAGGCAGAGATATATTGTATTTCTCTGATGGCTTAGGAGTGATCTATAGAAGGATAGGAATTATTCAGGTTCAAGTTATTTCAGTGTGCTTGGTTTCCTTCAGACATCCAAAGGGCAATCAAGCAATAAAACACTAAAACAGGAAGGTAAACTTGTGTCATAAAAAGAAGTGGAGAAGGGAGCAATTTAACAGAATTGGAAGAGATCTTGGAGGTCTTCTAGCTCAGCCATCTGCTCAAGTAGGAGAGTCCATCCCATTTCAGACAAATGATTGTTCTTAAAAACCTCCAGGGATGGAGCCCCCACAACCTCTGGAGACAGGTTGGACCACCAATTACTTGTCCTCCCTGTCAGGAAATCCCCCCTTAATTCCAGGCTGCTTCTCTCCTGGATGAGTTTCCATCCGTTCCTTCTTGTCCCGCCTCTCTTCAGGGGCTTTGAAGAAGAGCTTGACACATACACCCTTTTCTTTGTGGAAGCCCCTTAGATATTGCAGGACTAGGGAAATATCTCTCACGAATCAGGAGGAAGGGGTCATTTAGGAAGGCCAAGACCCCCCAAAACATTACTCATTGCAAGTCTATGAAATGAGAATTGATTTTCCCAACAGTATCTTACAACCTACCTGGCTACTTACACAATTAGAAAGAGAATTGGTGTTTTACCCTATGCTTCCCACTTATTCCAGGGTGATGTTGAACTTCAGAAGTTCTGCCAAAGTCCCAGCACTTGATACTAAGATACTCTCGTCTCTCCAGCATGTTGGACGAAAGGCCCAAGGACACCACTAGAGGTGATCTGTCAGTGGGATTGGAGCCCTAAGCATGGAGACGTCCTTCACGCATAAAGGGGACCACTATGTCCAGTGGCATTTGAGATTGAAATGCAATGGAGGGAAATATAATTAAGGATATTTCAAATCATGAAAGGATAACA
The DNA here is from genome assembly GCF_900518735.1 of Pseudonaja textilis. The sequence goes on along the minus strand of NW_020769426.1, from coordinate 827,757 downwards.
ATTGAAGGTGACACGCTCTACTTGGTAATCACAGGGGAAACCTTGCTTTTCAATGCCTGGAAGGGGAGGGAATTGTCTTTTTAATTTTCCCTTTTGGGATGATGGTGGAAAAAGAATGTATGAAATTGTAAACAGGACAGACAAAAGTACACGTATAATGACTAGAAAGATATAGAAATTTAGAAAAGGATAATGTAATTGAATTAGAAAGGAATGAGATAATTATAAAATAAGGTTGGGGAAAGTAAGGGAAGGGAAAAATTATTGAAAAACTGATAAAATAGTGACAAGAAATGAAATTGAATACAAAGATGAATATGTAACTGAGATTATGTCTGTATGGAGAGGTGATAACCTGGAATCATGCTGTTCTCAAAAAAGATGCTTTATTTTTATTATGTTTTGTGAAAACCCAAATAAAACTTTTACAAAAAAAAAAAAGAATATTTCAAATCGGAGGCCATTGGAGGCTTATTTTGAATCAACTGCAGTCTCTCAGCAACAAGAGGGAAAAATATAGGAAGAGAAGAGCTAAGAATAGCAAGAAAACAGGACAATTCTTTGAAGGTATTAAGGTTTCTTTCGTTCTCTCCAGAACTCCTACTCCAAATACAGTGGTATATTTTCAGTAGCCTTCCTTCAAGCCTCCTCCTCCTCCTACCTCCCATCCGGGGGTAAAGTCAGAAAATGAGAAAGATAGAGAAATACTAAACTGTCAGAGTCTCAAGTAGTAATGTGTGATCCCAGTGACATTTGTCATGTTTCTGTCTGTTAGAAGGGATTTTGCTGGCAGCAGATTGGCAAGGTGAAAGTAAGAACACTTAATTTTTTTTGCTGTCTCTGTTTTGGCAAGTTTGTTGAAAAATGTTCATGTCCTATAATTGACTGGGAAGGAATGTATTCAGAAAAAGGTGAAAATAGTTATAAATGTGGCCCATATTTGAAGATGCAGGTCTGAGTTGAGTCCCTCTGACTAACCCTGTTCTGAGACTTTGGGATTCAGGTAGTCCTCGACTTACAAACACTTCATTTAGGGACTGTTCGAACTTACAACGGTCCTGAAAAAAGTGACTTACGATTGTTCTTCACGCTTATGACCGTTGCATCTCCATGACTACATGATCAAAATACAGGGTTGACAACTGACCCACAGTTATGACAGTTGCCGTGTCCCAGGGTCACATGATCATATTTTGAAACTTTCTGAGAAGCAAAGTCAGTGGGAAAAAGCCAGGTTCACTCAAGAACAAGTTATTATTTGAACAATTGGGAGCATCCGCTTTACAAGGTCATAAAATGGAGCAAATTTCTCACTTAGCAACAGAAATTATGGGCTCGATTGTGGTCCTAAGTCGAGGACTGCCTGTATTGGACTTCCCCTGTTTTGAAACAGAGGCCACTCTGGCATCTGCCAAGGAGACGGGATGTCGGTCTTTCTTTCCCCCGGCTCAGTTTCAGAAGGAGAAATTCCAGCTCCTTCTGGGACACCCCGAATCCTCCCTTAAATAAGGCAATCAAGCATTGCTCGTGTTACCTGTCTCACCTGCTCCACTGAAGTGCCTCGGATGGTAAGGGTGAGGTTGTCTCCAGTTTCGAAAACATTCAGACTGGAACTGGTGACCGGAGGAGGTCAGAGTGATGGCAAGTGGCATTGTAAAACCAGCCTTTGCCCTTTTTTAGGGCAGGCCAGACCACCTGGGCCCTGTTGGGTCCTTGTTTCTGAGGTGTTTCCTTAGCTAAATAGAGAAAGAGTAGGATGAAAGAAAGAAAGAAAGAAAGAAAGAAAGAAAGAAAGAAAGAAAGAAAGAAAGAAAGAAAGAAAGAAAGAAAGAAAGAAAGAAAGGGGATATTCACAATTTTTAATTAAGACATGATTATCGTACGTGGATCTGAATATGCGTGTGTGTATGTGTGTGTGTGTGTGAGAGAGAGAGTGTGTATTTGTTTGTGTGTGAATATTTTGTTGAACAGCCATCTGTAGTGCTGCTATTTAGCACCTGTACTTAAAAGTAAGCACCTGTTAACAGCCTGCTGATCCACAGAGCAGAATCTCTCTGGAGATTTTGCATTCTGGGGCCTTCTAATTGTTGGGATTTGTAATTCCAAAAGGTTAGCAGTTAACAGCACCTTGTTGTTATATGCTGTTGCATCTTTTCCAGGCAATTCCTAACAATTAATAATAATTAATATGAAATATTGGAAGGGAACAAAAAAGGGAAAATTGGGTTTAGCAGAGGTCAATATTCCAAAGCAAAGATGCAGCATTAGAAATCAATTTCAATTTTGACAAGATATGCAGGCTTATAGGAAGGGACCTTGTGAGGTTGTTATGATATAAACCCAGCATTCTCCGCTTGTCCTTCCTGGGAAAATCCCCCTTTCTCCCGCAGGAGACACCTTAGCAGAACTGGGATGAGGCTGGGCAATATTTTTCTGACCTGTTGTTTATACAAAAATTCAGTGCATAGAGACAGTTTGGTCTAGTGGTTAAGGACCAGGCTAGAAACCAGGAGAGTGTGAGTTCTAGTCCAGCCCTTAGACATGAAAGCCAACTGGGTGACTTTGGGCGAATCCCCAGGAGAGAGCGAGTTGTAGTCCTATCTTAGGAAGGAAAGCCAGCTGGGTGACTTTGAGCCATTCGCTAGGAGACCGGGAGTTCTAGTCCTGGGTTAGAGATGAAAGCCAGCTGGGTGACTTTGGGCCAGTCCCTCTCTCTCAGCCCAATGCACCTTACAGGTTGTTGTGGAGAAAGGGGAGAAGAAAGGAATATTATATATCTTTATCCCTTCAAGTTATTTACGGGAACAATAAAAGCAAGGAAACACACACAAACAAACGATCCGTTCCTTTTGCTGGTTTAAGAAGAATTATCCACCGGAGGGCTAATAATATTGCAAAAGTCATAACGTTTAAAAGGAGATTGACTACTTTTCAAATCTCTACATACCGAAATAAGCAACAAAGCACCAAAAACAAATTAGATCTCCGCGGCTTCTTGAAAAGAAAGAAGTGATGACTCACCTCAGCCTCACCAGTGAATCATTATTTTGCAACTGAGTTGCATTTCTATACACCCATATGGCATCTTCTAGACGTTAATTCAGACTTTTAATTAACTTCTAATGAAAAGGTCTCCAAAAGACAGTACACACCGCTATAAAACACAAGTGCTGAAACTTAGACCCAGTCACCTATTTAATTACTTCTCACTTGCTATGGATGGGTCAGAAACTGTAGAGGTCCACAGTTATATTATCTGGTGGGTGAGAGGATGGATCCATTTCTACGACCCACCCAGATATGGAGAATTTTTATTTTATTTTGAGTGGAGCTGTTACCACAGGGATGAAATAATTGAAAATCAAATATACAGAGAGACAGATTAGTCTGGTGGTTACAGCATCAGGGTGGAAACCAAGGCACTGAGAGGTCTAGTTTTGCCTTAGGCACGAAAGCCAGCTGGGGGACTTTGGGCGAATTGCTAGGAGACTGGGAGTTCTAGAACCATCTTAGGCATAAAAGCCAGTAGAAAGATTTGGGGCCAATCACCAGGAGACTTTGGGCATGAAAGCCAGTTGGGTGCCTTTGGGCCAATCCTCAGGAGATGAGGAGTTCTAGTTCTAAGGCAGAACTAGAACTCTTTTTCTCCTGATGAAAGCCCGCTGGGTGATTTGGGGTCAGTCACACTTTCTCAGCCCTGTTCACCTCACAGGGTTGTTTTTGTGGGGAAAATAGGAGAAGAAGGAGCATTAAGTATGTTGTCCTGAGTTATTCATAAAACAAAACAATAAAACAAGGGTGGGGGAAAATAAAAATCATATTGTTGGGAAAAAGGACCTTTGCTATGTCCTTCTCTTCCTATCTACACGGAATGTCTGTCTTTTCCTTAACATTCCTACCTATTATGGAGAGCATAAAATCCAGATCAACATATCTGAAAAGATCTCCAGTCTCCATTCCTGAGATTTACAAAGAGGTGATTTTTTGGGGTGGGTGGGTGGGTGGGATAGTTTTTCCAATAAACCTTCTGCCAAAGTTAACAGAATAATGAAGTTGGGAAGGTCCATTGAGGTCTTCTAGTCCAACCCCCCTGCTCAAGCAGGAAACCCTAGACCAATTCAGACAAGTGGCTCTCCAATCTTTTGTTAAAAACCACCAGGGATGGAGCACTTATAACTTCTGAAGGCCAGTTGTTCCACTGATTTAATTGTTCTCATTGTCAGGAAATTCCTCCTTAGTTCTAAGTTGCTTCTCTCCTTGATTAGTTTCCATCCTTATTGCTTCTTGTCCTGCCCTCAGGTTGGAACAGTTTGACCCCTTCCTCTTCTTTGGGGCAGCCCCTTAAATATGAGAACATTGCTATCACGTCACCCCCCGGCCCTTCTTTTCATTAAACTAAACATATCCCGTACTTTCAATAGCCCTTCCTATGTTTTAGCCTCTAGTCCCCTCCAGTTAGAAGAAAGAGAGAGGTATAAAATTGAGTCGACGAATATATAGATTGAATAAGTTAAGATTGTTATAAAAATATATGCAAGAGATAATGGCTTATAAAGAAAATGTGATTACTGTTATTTGGTAAAAAAAGTATGTTAATTATAATTGTTAGCACAAGATATATGTACGCAGTAGAGACACCGTTTAATTGAAAGAAGGATTTGTTGTAAATATAAAATAGAAAAGTATAATAAGAAGAAAGAAGAAAGAGAGAAGTTAATCTTGCATAATATAGGTTCTCCAAAACTTTATCTCTGCCTGTAACCTTCAAATCAGCCTCAGCTTCAGATCTAAGAGCCATGAGTTCCTTCCGTCTTTGGTGACCTTGTCCCTTCCTTCCCTTCGTCCTTCTCTCTGTTTTAGAGTTAAAGCCCCTGATGAGAAACGATCTTTCTGGGTCCTTCAGTTCCCATTAGGTGTTCGCAGCATGAAATCAACAACTGGCAGTGCAATTCTGGTGCATCTGTTCTTGTTCTTCACTTCAGCCGGTAATACATGTTCTTCTCTGGATGGTGGTGGGATGAAATCCTGGAAAGGTTTCAAAGGCCTAATGAAACCCTGATGAATTAAGATCTTTCGGAGAGTCAGGATCCCTTAATCTTGGTTTTTGAAGAGCGAGTTAAGAAAGGAAGGCTATAAAGTATATAAGTTCACACCAAGGTTAACATTAGCAATCCAGAAGCAAGCAATACCTCAATTAATGAACAAGCTAAGACAAGGAACCACCAAGAACAGGGACAGGGCAAACCACCAGAATATAAAATGAGAACAAACCCCACTCCCTACTAGCGCTGATGATGTTACCTAGTTGGGCAATGAGATGTCTGAAAGAAAACAAGCAAGTTCGGAGACCACCAAGGACCTCACATTTTATGAGCCATCTGATCGATTGAGAAGCCCCTTTTTCTCTCATGTCTAGGTACAAATATTCTTGCTATTAAGTAGAACATCTGGAAGCTTGGAGAAATTATAAGCTCTTCCAACTCAGGTTTCTACTAACGTCCCAGTGTGGCAAACTGCAAAATCAGGACTAATTGTAAATACATTTACTTTCTAATTTACTGTCTGAACCTAAGGCTGAGTAAAGTTTAGCTATCTGTTCTTCATATGGTTAAACTTTCTATAAATTCCCTCTTTCCCATTTTCATTAAAGAAGCTTTTCCCACAGAGTAATACACATTTTAAGTTAAAAAATAAGTGGGTAGAGATAAATATTAGAAAGGTGGAAAAGAAATGAAGAAAAAGAATAAAAAAGAAATATAAACAAGTAGATTCTGATCTTAACACAAGTTATAAATATATTTATATTGTTCTCAATTGGATGTAAGGTTACACCCAATTTTCCTTCTTTTCATCATTTATATTTTCTAGTCATCAAATCCATAAATCATGAGTCCACTTTCTTTCTGCAAAAAAAGACCATAAGGGCTGTTAAAAATGTATTCTAAGTTTGCCTAAATGAAGTCTTATACAGTATATATACATGTAACATTTAACTCAAAATTATGCTGCAGCTATGCTAAACTGCAAAGAAATTACTCTAAAGAAAATCACTAAGTTTCCTGCAAAATCTTTAATATATTAGTCAGGGCAAAAAATTATTGGAAGATCTGCATTGTCAGCCACTAATAAATTCCCCAAATATACCATATAACTGATCCAATCTACAGTGAAGGAATTTCAAAGTGCTGGGCGATTTGTGAAATATCACCACGATTGCTAAATAAGGGGCAGCTGTGTGAGATTAGCATTCAAATACATCAAGAGATATTTATTACAGGCAATGAAAAATGCAAACTCAGAAGAAAAAAAATGCAGAATGAAAGAGGGAAGATAGAGAAGTGTCCTGAGGGAACCATTTCATTTGGGGAGGCAGAAGAGATTAAGTGGCAGCTGGAAACCGGATGGGCAGATAAACTGACAAGTTGAATGTGGTTAAAGGGATAATGTGCTGAGAGACAACAGTAAAAGGACATGTGCATTTATGAGATTAGTGTTACCCCAGTGTAGCCCTTGTAAACAGAATGGTTAACAGGTAGATCTGCTGAGAAGGGAATTAGAAAAGACAAGTTACTGGATAGCACCCTATGATTAAAGTGCCAATCCCATTTTACACATTGGCAGCTGCCATCTTGACTTAAAAAAAACACACACCACATACACACCCTACAGGTGCTCTTGGCTGTTAAAGGCCTTTTAAATAAACAAATAGATTGTTTACTAGCATGTTGACACCAGTTTGGTTGTGTCAAACTGACTTTTGAAAAACGTTATACAAGAAAGATGGTGGTTTAGCTCTTTTACTTACCAGAATCAGGAAATGGGCTTCCTTTGTTTTCCCTTGAAGACGTTTCACTTCTCATCTAGGAAGCTTCTTAAGATGTGGAGACTCTAGAAAGAATGCAGAGAAGAGCAACAAAGATGATTAGGGGACTGGACGCGAAAACATGTGAAGAATGGAACTATGAAAAGAACAGTTTAATGAAAAGAAGGCCTAGTGGGGCCATGATAGCAATATTCCAGTATTTGAGGGGCTGCCCCAAAGAAGAGGGAGTCAAGCTACTCTCCAAAGCATCCGAGGGCAGGACAAGAAGCAACAGATGGAAACTCATCAAGGAGAGGAGCAACCTAGAATTAAGGAGAAATTTCCTAACAGGGAGGACAATCAATCAGTGGAACAGCTTTGCTTCCAGAAGTTGTGGAGATTGAACAATCATTTGTCTGAAATGGGATAGGGGAGTTCGACTAGAAGACCTCCAAGGTCCCTTCCAACCCTCTTATTCTATTAAAAACAAAGAACGTCCAGTTGCCTTTTGAAAAACCACCTTTGGGACAACCATGACCTGCGTGCCTAAGAATATCTCCACAAACCCCACTTCTCTAACCTGGTCTCCTTGAAATGTCCACAATTTCTGTGATCTTCAGCCAGATGGAACCCTCAACCCCCTTTTCCAGGATCCCAATGTCAGGGCTCCAACAATCCGCCCCCATTTGAATCATGAGTCTCTAGCCACATCTCTCAGAGTAAAAAAGATTGATTTATTATGAGTGACCATGTCGGCATTAACTGGGTGCAGCCGACTCCAAGACACATCATTCATTTCCCCCTTGACCCTGGTCTTCCCCCCACCCCCAGATGTCTATTCTCCAATGGGACACATCCATGGCCAAGAGTCCTTCATCATGCTCTCCAGTCATAATTTTGCGCGCCAGAAGCTTCGGCTGTCTAGCACTTATATGAGGCATTTAAGGAATGCACCGCTTTCCCCCCACTTCCTTTCTGCTGGCAACTAAAAAGACCAGAGAAGTATTTTTTTAGTTGACACCCAAATTGATTTAAAAAACAACAACACCTGGGTTACAATCCTTAAGTATTTTCATACAGGAAATGAATTGTTCTTCTCCACATTGTGGAGAAGTATCTTCTATAGGGAAGCCCTATTTTCTGAGATTATCCTTTGATCTTCCTACCCTGGCATATAGTCTATTTAGTGATTTCTGTAGAGGTCAAAATACGAGTTTGATCCAGACTTGGTCTGCTGAATACCTAGCATGACATATTAAGGTGGCTTAGATTGATCTCAAAGGTGCTTTTTCCAAAAGGTCACCAGACTATTTTTGTTGTTTTCTTTGAAAACATTTCTCTTCTCATCCAAGAAGGTTTTTTCAGTTCTAGCTGACTGATGGGGAATACAAGGATTTATAATCTTTGCAGTTATTTATTGTTAGCACTTGGATTGCTCCGTAGGTGAGGAGTGAAATGTTTTCAAAGAAAAACACCAATTGTCTTTTTTTAAAAAGCACTTTTTGAGCAACCATGACATGGATGATTGAGAATCTCCATAGATAAGTGGCTTAGAGTTAGCCTTGGACGGATATTTTCTGTGGTGACGTGTTCCATGAACCTTGCCCGTTTGGTTAATGTTAAATATATTAAGCAGACCAGAAAAATATAATAGTGCACATAACTCTTTATTACTGCAATTAATGCTGCTCCTTTTAATCTCATTTAATCCTTTTAGGCTGTAATATCCTTGAACTGGGAAGCTCTTTTTACAAAGTACCTGTATAATGATGGCATAACATACCAAGAACAAAGCCTCACGCGTATAATAAGGTAATAACTATAATTACATTATAGCAAAATACACAATTCTCATTAATTATATTTTATTAATGATAGACAAAAATATATAATTATTTCGCATGGTTTCCTTACATTAATTGTATGTGATTAATTTGATTAAATAATATATAATTAATTATCTTTAACTCATTATTCTATAAACCTACAGAGGCAGACCAAATTATCATTTTGGGATGTATGTATGTATGCATGTATGTATGTATGTGTATGTATGTATATGTATGTGTACACACACACAGACAGACACACACTGTTAGTTAACTCAGCTCCTGTCAACCTCACAGTTTGAAAGCGTGCCAATGTGAGTAGATAAATAGGTACCACTTTGGTGTCAAGGTAATGGCAATGGGAGCATCTTCAGACAGCGCTGGCTCAGAGGCCTTGAAACAGAGATGGGCACCATCCCCTATAGCTGGCAACAACTAGTTGAGTAAAATCCACAGGTTTTACTTATTTTATTTTATTGCCTCAGTGGCACAGTGGTGAGAGTGCAGTACTGCAGGTTCCTTCTGCTTATTGCCAGCTGCCTCAAACCTCTCCAGGCTCAAGGTTAACTCAGCCATCCTTCCGAGGTGGGTAAAATGAGGACCCAAATTGTTGGGGAAATAGGTTGACTTTGTAAAACTGCTTAGAGGGGGCTGGAAAGCCCTGTGAAGCAGTATATAAATTTAATTTAAATTTAAATACAATACATTATTGTATTTATTATTTTAATTTATTTTTTGTTAATAAAAATGTGTGTGCATGTGTGCGCACGCTCAATAAGCTCTATGCATTGCGATGTGGGGTTTGAAGCTGTGTGGTCCAGGCTGCCCATAATTGAAGCACACATTGGCTTTCTGATTAACATATGTTGGTAGAGACAGAATTAATTTGTTTAAACCGATGTCAGAGTTGTGGGTTTGCACAGCTGCTGCTAGCATACACTAAGAAGTCTCTACATTCATCACAAAGCGACTGAAATTTATAGCAGCATCCACTTCTTCTTTGCAGAGGGCTAATATCCCACAACCCGCGTAAGCTTGAAAACCTGGTCAACCTGCAATGGAGTAGCTCACAGTGGAGAAATAAAATGTCAAGATGAAAGAAAAAGAGGAAGGGAAAAAGAGGAAAGCGTTAACAATCTTTGGGCAGTTGACTTTAAAAAACAAACACCTTCGTAATCTGTATGGGTGAAAAGAAGCCACAAGAAATCCCTTAAGTGCAGTTTCTTAGCTTAACTCGAGGCCCGCTGGCCGAGGGCCATCAAAACAAACTCAAAACAAAACAAACTCAAAACAAAAAGAAAAAAGGTTTCCCCTTTTGCATCTAAGCCTGCAAGAAGGGACAGGAAAGGAGAAAGGGAAAGAGGACGGACAAAGAAAAAGAAGGGAAGGTGGAAAGAGAGCAAGGAAGGAAAAATAAGGAAAGAGGGGAAGGAAGAAGAAAGGAGAACGAAGAGGGGAGGAAAAAGAAGAAAAGGAAGGAAGGTATCAGGATTCCGGCAGTGGCCCTCATTAAATCATGAGCCTCGAGCCAGCTTCCAAAACTTCAAAGGATTTATTAGGAGCGAACATGTCGGCATGACCTGTAGGTAGGTAGGAAGGAAGGAAGGAAGGAAGGAAGGAAGGAAGGAAGGAAGGAAGGAAGGAAAGAAGGAAGGAATGTAGGAAGGAAGGAAGGAAGGAATGTAGGAAGGAAGGAAGGAATGTAGGTAGGAAGGAAGGAAGGAAGGAAGGAAGGAAGGAAGGAAGGAAGGAAGGAAAGAAGGAAAGAAGGAAGGAAGGAAGGAAGGAAGAAATGTAGGAAGGAAGGAATGTAGGAAGGAAGGAAGGAATGTAGGAAGGAAGGAAGGAAGGAATGTAGGAAGGAAGGAAGGAAGGAAGGAAGATTATTACGAGAGTGAGGGAGGATCTCATGGAAGTCCTTCCTTAGCACTTGGCCACCACAGGTGCCCCCAACACAAGTCCCGTATCACACCCAACATGGCCACTCCCTCCATGCCCCCCCCCCGGCCAGCCCCCCACAGCCCTCCGAGGTCAAACACAACCCTGATGTGGCCCTCAATAAAATCGAGTTTGACAGCCCTGGCTTAACTCATGATTTTAAATACCTAAGATTTAAAAAAAATATCACGGATTTCAGATTGGAACTTATCAACAAGTTACCATGGTCCAGTCTATCAAAATTGACAGGATATTTGCATAATAGATATGTTAAGATCAATGACTTTACGACCTTAAATAAAGTCAAGCAAGGATGTCTGTCTCTTATATATATTATAGGTTACATCGCAGAGCAAGATAGATATAGAATCATAGAAGCAAAGGGCTGGAAGGGACCTTGGAGGTCTTCTAGTCCAACCCCTGTGCAAGGCAGGAGTCCTTGTATCATTCTGGACCAATGATTGTCCAATCTCTTCTTACAGCCTCCAGTGATGGAGCAGCCACAACTTTTCGACCCCTCAGACTTAGGGGCCCTTGTAACAACCTGCTTGTGTTTTCTCAAAGGAAGGAGTAGAAACCAAATTTTATTTTAATTTTTTTGGAGTCTTGTATTTCCTCTGCATCTGGTTGACAGCTCAGGGCACAAAGCATGAAGTTCTGCTTCTTTTTGGTTTTTGAATCGGAAATGAAGCACAGGTGGGAATCTCTGGGGCATTAGTAGCTGTCTCTCAATGGATGCCCAGGACACATCTCCAGAAGGGAGGCTGCGGACATGGAAGTCTCCAGGGGAAAATAGGCATTTGGTGAATACACCTAAGCTTTGTGCAGACATTAAATTTGTCTTACTTGTCTTCGCTTTCATCTAAAGAACAAGAAACTTTCCAGATATTTAAGCTGTAGCATACCTAATAGTAATCTACTATGGCCATGGTATAAAACAGATGTTGACATACTAGAAAGAGAAGAGTGCAGAGAAAAGCAATAAAGAGGATTAGGGGACTGGAGGATAAAACATATGAAGAACAGTTGCTGGGTGTCACGCCCCTGTCAGAGTCTGAATCAAAGGAGGAAGCCAAAGAGCAGACAGGGAGCGGGAATGTGGCTCCATTGGCTGTAGAGTAAACTGGAGAAGGGCAAAATCCAGCTGGGCAGAGCAGGAGAGAGGAAGAACAATGGAGAGGGAATTCAAAGGAAGACCCAGGCCCACCCCTCTTCATCCTAGGGCATGCAGGGAGGAACGGAGAAGGGAGCAACATGAGTTGCATGGCTTACAGGGGAGGAAAGGGCCCTGATTCCTTTCATTAGCTACACTCTTCTCTTCCCTTTTCCCTCCCCTATTTTTCCTATTTGTTTTTTATACTATAAACCAGGGGTCCCCAAACTTGGCAAGTTTAAGACTTATAGACTTCAACTCTCAGAATTCTGGGAGTTGAAGTTCACAAGTCTTATAGTTGCCAAGGTTGGAGATCTCTGCTATCAACTATTATAGAGAGAGAAAAACACCATCTCAGGGTCTGCTAGGCATTGGATCATGGCCACCAGCACACTTACCAGTTCCCTCAGGGTAGCAATGGACTCAACCAGATATGTTATGTGAACACAACCGCTCCATTTTTGGAGTAACTCTTTCTGGCAGTTAAAGCTTGTGCCTTAGATGTAAACTTTCCAGCAATCCCGCAATCCCAGGGGTTTATTCCTCCATAACTATATTGACCCCATGACCAATCCAAACCCTTTCAGATCTACCCTTCCTTATGTAGGTTCCAGGATCTCTGGGGAACATAGAGCACAATGCTTGGGATTTTCTAGGTATGTCAAGAGTAGGTTATTTAGACTTTAAATCAGACAACCCAAGGTCAAAAACTTTCTCTACCAGCAGCCCAAGGGAATTCTAGCAATACTTCAGATCCGACCAGGTTTTTACACTGCACTCAAATTGTAACATTTCATTTTATGAAGTCCTTGGTGCTGTCAATTTTGGGCCTGACAGGTGTTTTCTGAGCTTGGTTATTTACTTGCAGATGTTTCATTACTCAACAAGGTAGCATCATCAGTGCACTGATGATGTTACCTAGAAGGATAATAAAGCATCTTCAAGAAAACAACCAAGCTCAGAGGGGAAAACGATACTACAGTTCAACCCTGAGCTACAAATATTCTTTTCTATTTGATATTTATTTTAGCTTTGTTCCTACATGAATCATTTTTTGTAACATCTTATGATATTGGGTATGTGTCAGGGCTCCGGCACCCACCCCCGTTCAAACCATGAGTCTCTAGCCACATCTCTCAGAGTTTAAAAAAAAAATCATTTATTAGAAGTGACCATGTTGGCATTACCTGGATGCAGCCGATAGTAAAACACATCGCTCATTTCCCCCTTGACCCTGGACTTCCCCCCACCCCACAGATGTATATTCTCCAATGGGACACATCCATAGCCAAGAGTCATCCATCATGCTCTCCGGGAATAATCTTGCGCGCCGGAAGCTTCGGCCGCCTAGCAATTATCTACGAAAGCATTTAAGGAATGCGCTACTTCCCCCCAGTCTCTTTCTGCTGGCAACTCTAAAAGACCAGAGAAATATTTTTGAGTTGACAGTATGTCTAGAAGAACTAGGGGAGACATGATAGCACTGCTCCAATATCTGAGGGGCTGCCACAAAGACAAGATAATCGATCTATTTTCCAAAACACCTCAAGGCAGGAGAAGAAGCGATGGATGGAAGCTAATCAAAGAGAGAAGCAACCTGGAATTGAGGAGAAACTTCCTAACGGGGAGGACAATTCACCAGTGGAACAGAAATCGCCTTCAGAAATTGCGGGTGCTTCGTCAGTGGAGGCTTTTAAGAAGAGTCTGGACAGACACTTGTCTGGAATGGTATAGGATTCCCTGCTCGAGCAGGGGTTGAACCAAAGGAACTCCGTTATTCTATATGTTCTATATATGTTCTATAATATGATATGTGGGGAAAATGTATTGCTCATATCAATACACAAGAATCTAGTCAACTAACGGTTAGCACTAAACTGGCACTGGATAAGAGTGAATGGAATTCAAGAGGGATTGAACTGTTTGTGAGATGGTAACAACTCCAGGCTGACTGCTCTCTTGACTCCTTCCTCTTCTTCTCCTACATCAGTTGGAAAAACACCAGCAAACCAGAGTAAAATGAGGGCCAGAAGCATGTTTTCAACCATATTTGTTCATTACATCCATCAGATAGTCTGAACAAAATATCTTTTACTGACTGTTCAGCTCTGCAATAGTTGTTTCTCAAATCATAGCTTACATTAAATATATCAAAGAAGTTAAACCAATTACTAGAACAAGAAGAAAGGTCCTTTTAGTGCAGCTTAAGAAAAAACCTCTCAATCCGAACCTTTCAAAGTTCTTGAAATCACCTATGACCTTTCCTTCCTTCCTCCCCCCTCCCTCCCCTTCTTTCTTTTTCTTTCTTTCTTCCTTCCTTCCTTCCTTCCTTCCTTCCTTCCTTCCTTCCTTCCTTCCTTCCTTCCTTCCATCTCTCTTTTATCCATCCATCCTTCCTTCCTTCCTGGATATCATCTCTCTCTCTCTCCCACTCCCTCCCTCCCTTCTCTCTTCTCTCCCTTCTCCTTCCTTCCTTCCTTCCTTCCTTCCTTCCTTCCTTCCTTCCTTCCTTCCTTCCTTCCTTCTTGTGTGAGAGAGAATTGGGCTGGTGATAGACTCACACTCTGTTGTGATTGCAAATACTCAAAATGGATGCCCGTTTTGGTTAAAAAGATCCACACTAAGGGGGAGGAATGCTACCATCTGCAGAACAGGAACTTTATGGTGTCATTAAATTAGCAAATATCACATCATTCTTCCCTCCCCCAAAAGAAAACACGAGCCAAGCGTAGTATTAAAACCAGTTTAACTGACTAATGATGGTAGTAATATTTACAGCACCCCCTGTTGAGGAATTGCCTGGTAATTAAATTAAATATTTGAAATCTTTAGACTTCTTTTTTCCTTTTTGTCCTGTCATTCTGCCAAATTGACACGAAGGAGCGAAAAACAAGGTTCACCGAGTTTATTAGGGATTTATTTCCTCTCAATTAGAACACCTGTAGTTATTTGTTTAACACTAGTAGAACATCAAAACACACTGGAAAAAAAAGAAAAAACCAGGACTTGACAGAAGTACCAGCAGGAAGCAGGAAGGAAGGCAAGTGGCAAGCTGTGGACAGCTAAAATTAAATTTTTAGCCAGAGAATTTATGTGTAACTCCATTACTTATTTTTTGGGAGGGTTATAGTGCAGAAAAAGAAACAGCAAGCCAAAGACATTAAAAACAGGGGGGAGGAAACACAACTAAACAGTTATTATTTTTCTTGATTATTAGGGAAACCTTAACACATTCTAGTTTGCACCACATGATTCATGGCCTCCTTCTCTCCTTGCAAACTATTTCAGCTTCTGTCACTCCACTGATATATAAGTGGGTCTCAACTTACGACCACAACTGAGCCCAGCATTTCTGTTGCTAAGTGAAACATTTGTTAAATGAATTTTGCCCCATTTCGTGACTTTTCTTCCCAAAGTGAATCCCTGCAGCTGTTCAGTTAGTGACATGGTTGCTAAGTGAATCCGGCTTCCCCGGTTGACTTTGCTTGTCAGAAGGTCGCAAAAGGGGATCACGTGACCCCAGGAAACACTGCAACCGTCATAAGTGTGAGCCAGTTGCCAAGTGTCTGAATTTTGATCACATGGCCACGGGGGATACTGCAAGGGTTGTAAGTGTGAATTAATGGCCATCAGTTGCTTTTTTCATTGCCATTGTAACTTCGAATGGTCACTAAATAAACTGTTGTCAATCAAAGATTACTTACCTCTCCTTCTTCTATCACTTCTGTCCATACATCCCTTCAGGAGCTCCTTTTATCGTTCATTCATTCATTCCCTTATTCTTTAACAAGTGTATTGAGTCATTTTAGATGAGATGACTGACTCCGAGGGAGAGGAGGAACAGCCGACAGGGAGTGGAGGTGTGGTTCTGGAGGTTGAGGAGGAGGCTGGGGAAGGGCAGAGCTGGCTGGGCAGTCAGAGGAAGAACCAGGCTCATCCCCTCTCCATCCTAGGGCACGCAGGGAGGAGAGGATAAGGGAGAAACGGGAATGGCATGGTCTACAGGGGAGGAAGGGGCCCTGATCCCCTTCATGGGCTACAGCTGTGAAGACTGTTTAAAAGGATGGACATGCGTATAGGCCAGTGCTGGAAACAAAGCGTGGAAATATCTCTAGTCTGTCGTTCCTCTCTGAGTTTGGTGTCCTTCCCAGTGTGTGTTCCGGTATCTGTGGATGTCTTCAAGTCCTTATCTTGCCTGGTTCCCTTAATTGCTTCAGTGTGGTTTGTGTTGTTTTTGTTATTTATAATTTACAGGCATTTTTAGTTTAAACGGCATTTCCTCCTTTCCGTAACTGCTTGTGGGGGAGTTTTTTGTCTCCAGTCAAGGATATTTGGAGCTTTGAAGCCAAGTGAAGGAATAACAAGGGCCTTACCTGTTTTTGTGACTGTGTTTATTTTGTATCCCAACTTGGGTCATCACAGTAGGGCTTTAAAGGTGATAACCAAGACCTTAAGCACTTTTGTTGCCTAAATTTTTCACTTAGGTACAAACTCAAGGTTAATCACACCAAACCCGATTGCAGGAAATATGACTTCAGCAACAGGGTGGTCAATGTCTGGAATCCTCTACCTGACTCTGTGGTTTCTTCCCAAAACCCCAAAAACTTTTACCTTAAACTGTCCTCACCCCTTTCCTAAGAGATCTGTAGGGGGCGTGCATAAGCGCACAAACGTGCCTACCGTCCCTGTCCTATTGTTTCTTTTATTTTTCTTATATGCATCCATGTGTTCATAACTATGTTTATACGTATACCTGTTATCTTGTAAGCAATTGACAAACCAAATAAAATAAAAATAAAAACTTCTTCCACCTCTTCAGTCCTGTCCATCCAGCTATGACTTTCTCAAACTTCTTTTTCTCTTCCTTAATTTACCAATTTTACAAACTCATTGTTTCTGTGTGACCAATTCACCTCAATGAGGTTCTTCCGTATAGATTTCTCAGTTTCTATTTATTCCATGTTCGTTTGGATCTCATCCCTTGTTCTTATTTTAGCAAGCACTTCTTGTATACATACCTCAACCCATTTAACCCCAGGGCCAATCACCAGTGATGGTGAGTTCTAGTCCTGCCTTAGGCATGAAAGCTGGCTGGCTGACTTTGGGCCAGTCCCTCTCTGTCAGCCCAACTCACTTCACAGGGTTGGTGTTGTGGGGAAAATAGAAAGAGGAAAATATGTTGGATATGTTCTCTGCCTTGAATTATTTGTAAAAAATAATAAAGGTGGGGATATACATAAATAAATAAAATGTAAATTTGCACAATGGAGAAATCAACGGTCAAATTGAGAAATCAAATTGAGGATTATCTTTAATGTGAATAAAAGTTATGAAACAGAATGTCCTACAGGCTGAAGAATGAAATTGGATTTTCTGTGCACCTGAAGGCTTCCATTAAACTCTGTGATATGATACTGTACTTCCATGACAGGTCCTGTTGTGTTGGTGAAGCACAAGTAACACAACTCCTAATGTAAATTGAAATCAGTGCCTCTATGAATTTGGTAATAGCTCCAGGCTGGAAGCTTCCAGACCAGCAAACTATCAAGTCAGATTCATTTAAATGAGAGCATCTCGAAAGAGGAGAGTGCAAAAGTTGGCTTGAAACTCAACATTAAGGAAACTAAGATCATGGCATCCGGCCCTCTCAATTCCTGACAAATAGACGGGGAAGAAATTGAAGCAGTGACAGATTTTATTTTTTCTGGGCTCCAAGATCCCTGCAGATGGGGACTGCGGCCAAGAAATTAAAAGATCCTTGCTCCTGGGAAGGAAAGCAATGGCAAATCTAGACAGCATACTAAAAGGCAGAGACGTCCCCCTGCCAACACGAGTGCACAGAGTCAAGGCTCTGGCTTTCCCAGTGGCAATGTGTGACTGTGAATGTTGGACCCTAAGGAAGGCTGAGCATCAAAGCATGGAGGCCTTTGAACTCTGGGGCTGGAGGAGGAGACTCCGGCGAGTCCCTTGGATTGCAAGGCCATCCAACTGGTCAGTCCCAGAGGAGATCCACCCCGACTGCTCTTTAGAAGGCCGGATCCTGAAGAGGAAACTCAAAGGGCTTTGGCCACCTCATGAGAAGGAAGGAAGGACTCCCCGGAGAAGAAGAGCCGAATGCTGGGAGCGATGGAGGGCCAAAGAAGAAGACGAAGAGGGTGGCAGAGACGGAGGGGGCCGGAGGGAGACCCTGAAGCAGACGGCGTGAGCTTCAATGGACTCCAGAAGATGGAAGAGGACAGGAAGGCCTGGGGGAACGTTGTCTGTGGGGTCGCCATAGGTCGGACACGACTACGCAACTAACAACAACAACAACAGTCTTGAAGCCCATCGTAGCTGCATTAATTTAGTAATGGGGTACCTCTTGTAAATAAGGATTGTAAATCACCTTTGAAAACCAGCTGATTTCCCAACCCAACTGAAAAATAATTCAGGTTATTTCTGGAGTCAGATCAGAAGCTGCGATGTCCCTGATTAGATCAGGAGGACCAAGAGGCCATTGGATCCCATCAGAACAAGAAACCAACGTAAAACATAAGAATAAGGGCAGATCCAGTTCCAACCCAAACAG
The DNA here is from genome assembly GCF_900518735.1 of Pseudonaja textilis. The sequence continues at coordinate 809,467 of NW_020769426.1, read as the reverse complement.
TTATTTTTCCACTCCAGTCCTGACTTTTAAAAGCTTCCGGAGAGACTCGGCGACTTATTTGCAAGACATTCCCTTCCAAGGCCTCCCACATTTAGTCGGAGCCAATTCTGCATCGGAGGCAGCTTCCACAAAGGCAGAAAACATAATTCACGGAAGGCCCCATAAAATTTATGGCATGGAAACTATAGACAAATATGTGTGCCGTGCAGAGGCAGTTTATGGTGCCTTTTTTTTGAGCAACAACAATAAAAAAGCGCCAACTAATTTCTGCGCCACTTCAGTTCTGTTATTCTTGATGTTTTCCTTTTTGATTACTTCTTAACCCTCTGCGTGAACTTTCTCCCATTTATTATTATGAGATTTTGTCTCACCTTTATTATTCCATAACTAACTCAAAGCAGCAAACTTTCCTAACGTTCCTTCCTTCTCCTACAACAACCCTGTGAAGTGGATCGCCTTGAGAGAGAAAGACTGAAGCAAAGTCACCCGGCTGCCTTTCACGCCTGAGGCGGGACTAGAACTCCCCGTCTCCTGGGGATTGGCCCAAAGTCACTCAATCAGCTTTCATGCCTAAGGCGAGGCTAGAACTCACTTTCTCCTGGTTTCCAGCTTGGTCCTTCTCCAATCCAACTAATAAGTCGGTTTGTGAGTCGTTAGATGGGAGATTCTGGGTCCTCTATGATAGGCCTGGAAAAGGACAAAGAGACCTTCTAGCATCAGAAATGGGAACCAGGTTGAGAATGGTTGGACAACCATCACCTGGATGACTGAGAATCTCCATAGACACTTTCCCTTCTCTTCCCTTTCCTCTCTTCCTCTCTTCCCTTTTTCCTTTTCCCTCCTCCCTTCCCTTTCTCCTTCTTCTCTTCAAATATCTTTATTAAGTTTCCAAAACAAACTACAGCCACAAACTGCCATAATGGGGGGGTGGGGAGGAAGGGGAGTGGATTCCTCTTCAAAATGATGTCAATGCAACTCTACATTCATTAGCATTTAACCCAGAAATGGGACCGGCGCAGAATAATTACGGAAGGAGACTAAATGAAGCCAGCCGGGGCCCCCTCACTGCAGGATAAATGAGGCGCTGGGTGCACCTCCTTCACAGTCGTACATGTCAGATGTGAATAATTTAGAGGAAGGAAGCATGAGATAATATTGGGAATGTGTGGGAAGGGAGATAAATTTATAATGAGGGACAGCACAGTTATGTGCGTTGTATATAGCGGTTGTTAAAACACGTTCCCTTCAACTGAAAAATGACAGACCTTGTACAAGATTCAGGGCCTGGCATCATTCATTCCTCTTTCTCTTTGTTTTATGAACAAAGTTATTCTGGTCAGAAAACAATATAAAATTTACTTTTTTATTTTAAGCCAAATGTATGCATTATGCGAATAGTAGTTAGGAGAACTTTAAGAGTTCCCTGAAATGGAGACGCTATAATTCAAACCTAATAAAATTCAAATCCTTCATTTTTGACTAGCAATATTTCTGCATAAAGCAAGGAAGAGGGTTTTTATTGTTATTGTTGTTGTTTTTCAGCTGCATTAATTTAGGCATAAGCGCTAGAAGGGCTGAAAAGATGGCGAGGAAGGCAGAGGGGAACAATGGTTGAAGCTAGCGAGCAAACAATTGGCTCCACCAACTTTGAACTACTGATGACCAGAGATTCATGTGGACCCTGAGAGTCGACCTCTTCTCCAAAGCACCTGAAGGCAGAATGAGAAGCCATGGGTGGAAACTCATCAAGGAGAGAAACAACCTAAAACAAAGGAGGAATTTCCTGACAAGTGAGCACAATTAACCAGTGGAACAACTTGCCTCCAGAAGTTGTGGATGCTCCAACACTGGAAGTTTTTAGGAAGAGATTGGACAACCATTTTCTGAAGTGGTGTAGGATTCCCTACCTAAGCAGGGGGTTGGATTAGAAGACCTCCAAAATACCTTCCAACTATGTTATTCTGTTATTCTATTTTTGGATTCCACTTGAGAACAATTGCTTGTAGACCATCCACTAATCATCAGTAGGTTTTAGCCAACTCAACAAGAAATTGGTTAGATAACAGATAACAGTTAATCAGAGTTGGAAGGGACCTTGTAGCTCATCTAGTCCAACTAGTCCAACCCCCCACCCAAGTGGGAGACCCTACCATTTCTGACAAATGTCAGTCCAGGCCCTTCTTGAAGGTCTTAACTGATGGTGCTCCCACAACTTCCGAGGGCAACTTCTGTTCCATGGGTTCCTCATTGTTAGAAAGTTTCTCCTTATTTCCAGATTAAATCTCTCCTTATTCAGTTTCCATCCATTATTCCTTGTCTGGCCTTTGGGTGCCTTGGAGAATAGCTTGACCCCTTCCTCCTCTCTGTGGCAGCCCCTCAAATATTGGAAGACCACTATCATGTCTCCCCTGGTCCTTCTCTTCACTAGGCTAGCCAAGCCCAGTTGCTGCAACCGTTCTTCACATGTTTTAGTCTCCAGTCCCCTCATCATCCTGGTTGCTCTTCTCTGCACTTTTTCTAGAGTCTCAACCTCTTTTTTATAATGTGGTGAACAAAACTGGATGCAGTACTCTAGGTGCGGCCTTACTAAGGCTTTATAGAGTGGTATTAGTACTTTCTTTGATCTTAATTGTATCCCTCTGTTAATACAACTTAGAATTGCATTGTCTTTCTTGGCTGCTGCTGTTATGTCTACCCGTGGTCCTTTTTTAAAGATGCATCTGCAAAACGAGAATAATGCCCATCAAATCTACTGTGTAATTTTTAAATTACACTTGAGCTCGTTGTCAGTTGGAATCAATTTTCTAATTGCCATTTTATTTTGAAAGTGGCTTCGGAAAGTGAGCCAAGCATCCCATTCAGATCACGGCAGAGTTCCAGATTTTATCTGGGCAAAATGAAGGACCTTTGAAGGCTTCAAAATGATATGAGTAAATAAATCCTGTGCAATATTCCTTGAAGATTTCCTCCAGCTGGACATAAAGAAATAGATTGAGAAAGGGCTTGGCTCATTTTGAAAGGAGAAATGAACAGTTACAGGGGAAGAAAAACATGGAAGGCCGGGCCCATCTCAATATTTATAGATTTTGGTTTTTTTAAAGCCTTTTGAAAGGCAGGTGATCTTGATTATCCTTGCTAATGGATATTGTTCCTCATTTCCATTTTTTTTTCAACTAGGCAACCAGCCATTCAGATCAATTTCTAGCATCCTCAAGGATATTAGTAAACCATTGCAGAGCAAAGTTATTGTAGTTGCTTGGCATTCAATTACAAAATTGAATCGCATCCCAAAGATTCTTGTCCCCACCCATTTTTTTTTCCTCTGAATTTTTTTAAAAAGATACACAAATATTATTACGTGTTTCTCTAATGCAGATAATGGGCTAATTCTGTGTTACTCAAACTCAGCAACATCTAAGAGGAGTGGACGTCTCCTCTCAGGAGCCCCCAGGCAGCAATGGGGGATTCTGGGAGTTGAAGCCCAGGCTTCATAGAGTTGTGGAAGTGGAGAATCATTGGACTATGAATTTTCCTGTTCCTTCATCCTTCATCTGTCTATTTTTTTAAATTGTTTTTATTGTTTTAAAATGTTTTTAATATTTGAATTGTAGTATATTTTTTGAATTGTAAGTTGTCCACAGTCTTTAACTGAAATGGGTGGCTATAGATATTAAACAGATACATCATCTATTATCATTTATCTAGATAGAGAGATAGCTAGATAGCAATAGATATCTGTCTGTCTATCTATCTATCTATCTATCTATCTATCTATCTATCTATCTATCTATCTATCTATTTCTTAAGTTTTCGTGGGTACTTACATGTATGGTATTCAGCTTTGTTCGGGTATTTTCCCACGTCATTGTAGTTGTGCTTTTAAAGTTGTAGCAACGTTTCGGAGGAATCTCATCTGCCATCATCAGGCTTCTGTATTGTGTTCGTCTGTGAGTCAGACTTTCACAGCCATTTCTGTTTTAAATTTGGGGCTAGTCTACTGCTGTGCCAGAATAACCAAAGATCCACATACAAACGAACAGACAAACACAATACAGAAGCCAGAGAGAGAGAGAGAGAGAGAGAGAGAGAGAGAGACGGGGAGAGAGAAAGAGAGAGAGAGAGAGAGAGAGAGATGGTTGGCTGGATAGCTAGATAGTGATAGATAGAGATAGAAACTAAGTATCTTCTTCAACAATGCCTAAATCCTTGGGAATCCAAACTCCAAACAAGCAATTTTTGGCCCCTTCCCCCAAAACAAGTTTAATTAATACAAGATGCTAATTAAATGACAACTCATTATGTAAAAAGTGGATAAGCAGCAGTTATCAGAACCAACATTCAATTTTTTTTAGTTTATTAGGGATACAGTGCTTTCCAGAATTATAATGGGAGCAGCTGTAATTGTTATTAATCAGTTTGTTAAAGGTAATGATGTGCAGTGCCAATAATTTTAATACAGATCCCGAGTCTGTCACTCAGTTCTTTTTTCTGTGCCAGACTTCACACAGCTTGGAAAGGAATATTTCTCACGTGACTGAACTCTTTAAGATAGGACTACATTAATCTCTGACTTATTGACTGAATACAAGAAGCAATTGCTTAATATTAACTACTTTTTGCTGTGGTTACAACAAGAATTAAGTGACAGGGCTGAGCTATTCATTGCAGTGTTATTGTATTCGTTTGCATTACTGTTATTGTTTTAAAAAGTTGTGGGTTTTGCTACTCTCCATAGAAAACTGGAAGCAACCTGAAGTTAAGGACAATTCTCCAATATCTCAGGGGCTTCCATGAAGAAGAGGGAGGGGTCAACCTCTTCTCCAAAGCCCCCTGAAGGCAGGAGAAGAAGCAACGGATGGAAACTCATCAAGGAGAGAAGCAACCTTCGAACTAAGGAGGAATTTCCTGACAGGGAGGACAATCAATTCAGAGTTTGTGGCTGCTCCATCACTGGAGGTTTTAAGAAGAGGCTGGACAGCCATTTGTCTGAAATGGTAGAGGGTCTCTTCTGCTTGAGCAGAGGGTTGGACTAGATGACCTCCCAGGTCCCTTCCAGCTCTGTTACTCTGTTATTTCGTTGTGTGCAAGGGACCCAGGCTTACGGCTCTTCAGAAATGTTCTCTGACGATAAAGGCACACGCATTCCCCGGCGAAGAGAATCACTGGCAATTTGCAACGAATTAAACAGTGGGGGCTATTTCTGCATTTGTGGTTCCAGAGCTGTGGGAGTAATTGGGGGAAAAGCCTCGATCGACGTGGGAAGATGATATCTGATCTCCGTTTTCAAGTCCCCAAATCGCTCGCCCATCGAGGTGAAGCGGAGGAGGGTCAAGACGTGAAATGGTCGCTTTCTCTTCGCTTTTTAAAATAGAGGAAG
>NW_020769426.1:767377-796629 GCF_900518735.1 Pseudonaja textilis | reverse complement strand
GATTTAGATATAGATTAAGAAGCAGTGGAGCTAATGTGCTACTTTGTCTTACACTTCTATAAACTGGGATTGCTTTAGATAAATGAACCCAAGGAGTATGTTTAATTCGAAAGGAGGTATTTGAGTTTAGTGACTGAATAATTAAGAGCAGACTTTTATTAATAGCAAACTGTCTCAGACTGTCGTAGACCCTCTTCCTTGGTATTAGGTCAAAAGCGGGCGTAAAATCAACGAAAGTTTCGAAAAGGGAGCCCTGAAAGGGCACAGAATTTTCACGTGCCAAATGATGGAGAGCCGGCCAATGATCTAATCTAAATCCAGCCTAGCCTTCAGTATTGGTATTTTCACCGTGTACCCAGCCCACTAATTTAGATATAAAAACTTGGCATAAAGTTTACCTACTGTGTTTAGGAAACTAATAGGGGGGCTATTTGTAGGGTCAGGCTGTTTCTTTTACTTTGGAATCCAATAAAATGCAATTCATGAAACATCAGCAAGCATACAAACCAGCTCAGAGAGCACTAAGGGCCCCTCACGTTAGCCCAGAGCTACAATATTCTCCTTTATTGGAATCTTTGTTATTACAAAATAGAGCTGGAAGGGACCTTGTAGGTCTTCTAGTCCAACCCCTTGCTCAAGCAGGAGACCCTCTACCATTTCAAACAAGTGACTGTCCAGTCTTTTCTTCAAAGCCTCCAGTGATGGAGCCCCCACAGCTTCTGGTGGCAGGCAGTTCCGCTGGTTGATTGTTCTCACTGTTAGGAAATTCCTCCTTAGTTCCAGGTTGCTTCTCTCCTGGATTATTTATTTTTATTTTATTTATTTTGATTTGTCAATCGCTTACAAGATAATAGGTGCAAGTATATACATAGTTATGAATACATGAAATGGGTACATATAAGAAAAATAAAAGAAACAATAGGACAGGGATGGTAGGCACGTTGTGTAATGACCCGTAGTCTCTCAAAATAACCCAAACCCCAAAACATACATTAAAGTCCGGTAAAAGAGGGAAACACAGCCGAAGTCCCAGCAGTTTCCCTGCTGAAGATAACGTAGAAGTGACCTTCCCGTTTATCTACAGACATTTTTTGTGATAGGGCTATGATGTCTATCTATAAAAGACCTATTGATTAAGTGCTAAAAAACCAAGTGGAGTACTTAGGTTTTGCTGTGGAAATTAAATTATTTCAATTCTATCTTATAGCTTGCCTTATCTCTATCTTCAAAAGGTCCTATTCCCCCTGCAAGCCTTAAATAATTGAGAAGCACCTTAAGAATTTTCCAGATGAAAGGAGGTTATTGCATTCATGAAAGCCTTTTTAGCATTCATTTAACCATGATCATACCAAGGTTTATGTGCCTAAATACCACTGGCTGTTGAAAGTCTTGTCAGGGGAATTCAACAATAATTGACTGATACAGTCACACTATTTATTTATGTGAGCCATGGTGGCACAGTGGTTAGACTGCAGCATTGCAGGCTCCTTCTGCTGACTGCCGGGTGCCTGCAATTCAGCAGTTCAAATCTCACCAGGCTCCAGGTTGACTCAGCCTTCCGTCCTTCCCAGGTGGATCAAATGAGGACCCTGATTGTTGGGAGATAAGAGGCTGACTCTGTAAACCACTTAGAAAGGGTTGGAAAACTCTGTGAAGAGGTATACAAATCTTAGTGCTATTGCTATTGCTATATGAATCAGCTGAATAGATGATCTCGGTATGAATTTGAGCTCTGAAATCACAAGCTCAGACAAACTTTAGTTGACCTTGAGATAATTTATTCTGTAATCATTCCTTTATTGCAATGTCTCCAACCCTGTGAGATGGGATGGGCTGAGAGAGAGAGAGAAAGAGTGAATGGAGGGACTAGAACACTTGATCTCCTGGTGATTGCCCTCAATTCAAGTGGACTAGAATTCACCGTATCCTAGCGATTGTCCCCAGATGACCCAGCCAGCTCTCATTCCTAAGGCAGGACTAGAACTCACAGTCTCCTGGTGATTGGCCCAAAGTCACCCAGCCATCTCTCATTCCTAAGGCAGGACTAGAACTCCCAGTCTCCTGGTGATTGGCCCAAAGTCACCCAGCTGGCTTTCATGCCTATGGCAGGACTAGAACTCCCAGTCTCCTGGTGATTGGCCCAAAGTCACCCAGCTGGCTCTCATGCTTAAGGCTGCACTAGATGCCTTAACGTTCTACCCAGGTGCCTTTAGACCAAAGTGTCTTTTCTTTCTCCCATTGAAGCTCAAAAATCTTTGGTGATTTCTTGAGCTTCCTTCCTTTATGGTGGCAAACTCTATGGAAAGTATGGCTGCGATGCTTGAATTTCTATTGCACACGTCTCCCTTTTATTCTACAGTTTCCCCGGGTGTCCCTACATCCTGTTCTTTAAAGAGCACAATGGAAGAAATTCGCTCTTGACGGCTTTTGTTTGTGACTTAATTGAAATCCAGGAAACAGAGTTCTGAGAGAGAGAAAAGGACCCCAGGATCAAGATCAAGATCTTCCTCCTCCTAACTAAGAAAAGGGTGAGAAAGCCAAGTTCTCCTTTTGAAAATGCCACTCAAGTGTTTTTCTTTCTTTCTCGAGGGCAAAAATCAATTTATTTTCCATTAAATTGAATATTAACAGAGAGCAAATGGGAGAAAAAGTTCAAATGTTTAACGTGGCAATAATTTCAACTGTTTTAGCTTCAGGCTGCAGCAGATATACAGCATAATTTAAGAACAATGAAGGATTTTGATAATGAGGATGCAACGTGACCAGAAAGTTCTTGCCAAGAGTAACATGTTCTATATAAAAGTAGGATGGCCACGTATCAAGAGTAAGCAGAGTAGTGCAGGCCAAATGTTTATTTATTTATTTATTTTATTTGTTTTGTCAAGCAATTATAAGATAACAGGTATAAGTATAAACATAGTTATGAATACATGAAATGGATATGAATAAGGAAAAAAAGAAACAATAGGACAGGGACGGTAGGCACGTTGGTGTGCTTATGCACACATAATTATATATATATATATATGTTTTCTGAGGTTCTCGCGGGTATTTATATGTGGATCTTTGGTTGTTCGGGTTTTCTCCCGCGTAAGAATGAACACATCTGACTACCAAACCAAGTTAACCAACCTACTCCAAGACCCCACATACAAACCCCTAAAGACAGACCCCACCACCTACCTAGAAAAAACTACCAAATCCAAAATAAAAGCCTCCCCCATCAGTGAAGAAATCCAGCAAGGAATCATACCCAGAGAAAAATCATCCAGATGCCCCAAGCTTTATGGTCTCCCCAAAATACACAAAGAAGGAACCCCACTCAGACCAATAGTCAGCTCCATAGGCTCACCTCTACAAAACCTGGCCAAATTTCTTGCCAAACAACTACAACCCTATGCAGAATCCATCAACTCACACGTAAGAAACTCATTCCAGTTCATCGAGATCATAAAGAAACAAAACTTACAACCTAGCGACCTACTAGTAAGCTTCGATGTCATATCCCTCTTCACCCAAGTGCCAATAAAAGAAGCCTTGACAGCCATCCAAAACAAATACAACCCCCCCAAGCACATCCTAGATCTAACCAACCACTGCCTATCCAATACTCCCGCCTTCCAGCCATTTGGAAACCCGCCCTCATGAACAGACGAGTACCTAACATGAAGAAGGACACCGGACCCACACCCATGAGAGCCACACAAGATGCCACCACCACACTTCCATGTAGAAAACAGACTCCCACCCATTCAGAAAATGAGAAACGACCATGGACCAGAAGCTGCACTGCAGCTGCATCACTACCCACTTCAAACCCCTCTGAGCCATACATGAAGCAAACCGACACCCACTATGAAGATGCAGCAGGACCACGAACTAGAAGCCAAACAGCAAGATCACAACTCTCCAGCTCAAATCCCCCAGCAACTAAGACTAACCTGAGCACAACCAAGCCCCCACCTGAACAGAACACGCCTCCAACCAATCAGAACACGGCTAACCCCCCAACCAATCAGAACACAGCCAAACCCCCTACCAATGAGAACACACCCCCACCCAATCAGAACACAGCCAAGCCCCCACCCAATCAAGTCCCACCCCCACTGGCAGTTAAAAGGAGGAAGCAGCTGCAATCTCCATTACTCTGAGAAGCACAGAGCCGGAGGCAGAAGCCTGAAGATGATGAATGAGACTTCATCGAAACGTTGCCTAGATACTTCGAATCTTACGCGGGAGAAAACCCGAACAACCAAAGATCCACATACAAGTACCCGCGAGAACCTCAGAAAACATATATATATATATTCTCTTAAGTTCACTTTTGTAATTGTATATTAGCTAACATCACACATGATTGGACTACATTTTTAAAAAGATACATTTGGAAAATTTGTATCTCTTTCCTTGGTGTGTGTGTGTGTGTGTGTGTGTGTGTGTGTGTGTGTATCACACGTCAGCAGAGTCAAGTTAAGCAATTTTGGAATTTTCAACACGCTGAGCCCCAAAGTTTAGATTCTGTATTAGGTTCTATAAGATTTAGAGCTAGCCCAGAGAGTTAGGCCAGGCTGAAATTCAAGGAACTATACTAAATAAATACTAAGAGAATTATAAAGAAAGTAGTCTATACCAATCCATGTCCAACTAGTTTACCAGGAACCAGAAAACACAGCTGAAGGAATTACTGAAGCTACGGGATAATTGCATACCTTTTAAAAAAATATTTTGGTCTGGAGCTTCATATCATATCATTATTGAGAATATAATCCAATAATACCTGGAAATGGTTTGACAGCACATCTTATCATTGAAACCCAGGTACTTGACTCTCTTTCAAAGATATTTTAAACAAGACAACGTGGCTAAGAAGAAACACTTGGGGAATTGTCTGGTGACCTATATTCATAGTTATGTTTTTTTTAATTATTATAAACTAATGCAAATAAGGCTAGCATGAAGGACTCATCAAGTGATTCAAAGTGCATTTGTGCAAAGAAGCAGAAGAAACCGTGTATCATACATTCAGTTTGTGCAAGAAGATTGCACAACCTGATTGTAAACAACGATATAACACAGTCGCCCAAATGATTCATTGGAACATCTGTAAAAGTTATCGAGTACCAATAATGAAACATTGATGGGGACATATAGTTGAAAAAGAAATTGAGAATGTGGAATTTCTGAATAAAGATTGATAATGTCTTGGCTCATAGCACACTTTTCTTGTTGAAAAGTAGAGAGTGTGGAATATTGATCTGGCAACATCCGGGGATAATAGAATAGAAGATAAAGAATTGGAGAAGATCGCAAAGTATCAAGATCTAAAAATGGAAAAATGGAAAATTGCAGTATAAACCAGAAATGGTGGTCCCATGGTTATCCACACAATGGAGATCATACCAAAAAATCTTAAATGACACTTAGAAAATATGTGCATTGATAAGGTTTCCATCTGTAATTGCAAAAGGCCCCACTGGTTAGACCTGCACATATATCACACTGACACTTCACAAATAAACTAAAATATTTGTAGCTCAGGGTTCAAATGAGGGGTCCATGATGCTCTTTGAGCCTGATTGTTTTCTTGCAGACATTTCATTACCCAACTAGGTAACACCATCAGGAGTAAGGTTTGCTCTCAGTTTATATTCTAGGGGCTTGCCATGTCAGGATAGTCTTAAAGATTGGGGCTGTTTACTGTTAGTTTGTTTGGCAGTTCCTTGACTGGGGCATTTTTACTTCTTGCTTGTTGGTCTGATGTAAACCTTGGAGTTAATCTATACTCACCTGGGTGTTTCTGGTGTGGAGGTGTTTTGGGATCAAAAAGACTAAAAGCTTACTACTCTTACTACATCATAGGCTAATCCCCTTAGCTGCCTATACCTTTACACAGGTATAGCTTGAAAGTGCCATATCTCCTCACCAATTTTGCCCATGTCCCAGGGAAATATGGCAGTTTAAACACAACTTTCTAAACAGCCTCACACACTACACTAGTTTCCTACATATTACTGTAGGTTTGATATGTTCATATATACACATTTCCTTTGAGTGATCAGTCCTGAATTATGAAGTCACTGGATTCAAAGAAGAAAACTGAATTTAATCTGCGTTTTTAAAATCCAATTAACTTCTAGGGCTGATTGGCGTGACTTGTCTCTGATTTTACAGGTGGCAAATTTCTTTAGCAGCGTTAGCCTCTTTAATTTCCTCAACTGTAATCCAACTATTAAACAAGGAGTTTATTCTGAGATTATACAGGCAATTTTTGCCAGGTATTGATGGGGGGGAAAAGTGTTTACGGTTAACAAGACTGATTCAAGATAAAATGCCAAGCTACTACACATCTGCAGATTCACACTGCTGGGCGTAGATGAGAAGACGCGTAACATTTTCATCTACTATAATCCTTTTTTTCCCTATTTTTCTTCCTTCACCTTTGTGTCATCTTTTTCCATTGGGAATTGGTAGATAATATTTTTTTTTTCTCCTGATCCTGCATGGGCCAAATCCAGCGATGCCTTCCAGATTATTTTAACTGGTTGATCAACAGAAGTGAAGAGAGAAATTGTCTTTTATTTTAATAAACCTTTGATTGGAGGAAATGCCATTGTAATTGAAGTGGGCAATATAGAAGGGGGTGATTTAACATCTGGGAAGAAAGATAAAAGAGCTACAGTGTGTCTTGGATCTATCCAATAGCCCCCTCGGGGTCCGAAGGAGTGTGGCACAATACATAGGATATGGACAGGTGTGATCTTATACGGCAGCCAAAACCCCCAATGCAATCCTAAGCTAAATTAATGGAGGGACAGAGTGAAGAGCACGTGAAGTGTTAGTGCCGCTTTATAAGGCCTTGGTAAGGCCACACTTGGAATCCTGCATCCAGTTTTGGTCACCATGATATAAAAAGATGTGGAGTCTCTAGAAAGAGTGCAGAGAAGATTAGGGGACTGGAGGCTAAAACCTACAACGAACGGTTGCAGGAACTGGGCCTGGCTAGTCTAGTGAAGAGAAGGACCAGGGGAGACAGGAGAGCAGCTTTCCAGTATTTGAGGCGCTGCCCCAAAGAAGAGGGAGTCAAGCTGTTCTCCAAAGCATCTGAGGGCAGGACAAGAAGCAACGGATGGAAACTGATCAAGGAGAGAAGCAACCTGGAATTAAGGAGAAACTTCCTAACTGTGAGGACAATTAACCAGTGGAACAGCCTGCCACCAGGAGTTGTGGGTTTCCTTCATCACTGGAGGTTTTTAAGAAGAGACTGGACAGCCATTTGTCTGAAATAATACAGGGTTTTCTGCTTGAGCAAGGGGGTAGACTAGAAGACCTCCAAGGTCCCTTCTAATTCTCCTTTTCTGTTAATCTGTTATGTGATCTGACATGCCTGTTTGGCCAAGTACTCCCTACAAAAAGACTGAAATCCAAAATGAGTTTTTAGACTGCCCTGAGGAAATTGGAACTGCACTTCAAACAGAAGGATTAGAAAGATGGATATCTCAAGTTAAATATCTTCAGAATTGGATAAAACTGTTTGAGGAGCTGCCGAGAGTTTCAGATAAGGAATGGGTCGCCTGGAGAAGTTCAAACAGACTTTGTGCTGGTCTGGTGAGAACGAAAGATTACATGGGAAAATAGGGGTTTCTCTCTGAGGACAAGGATATTCACCGCTAACGTGGCTCTATTCCAACCCCTGACCATCTTCTGCAGGGCCTTCTTGGACCAACTTGCACACAGAGTGATTTGCTGGTCGGAAACATCTCTGCCATTAACGTGGCCCGATGCTGGGCTAGAACTATATAAATCTATATTTCATGAAAACTCTTCAATTTTTAAAATATTAAATTAATGATTTCTCCCATTTCTCGTTCTTGCATTTCTGAGGTGAGACGCGTCGAGATGTCCCGAACTGTTGAACACGGTCACTTTCCATGAGATGCGCACCGACATACATTTGATGAATAAGAAATACAGTAAATTAAATTGAAAGATGACTCGCAAAACAGGAGCTTCTTCAGTGCTTCAAAGTAGGACACAGCCAGAAGCAGCCACGAAATAAGCCAGTGTTTCTCATCCTTGGCAACTTTCAGATGCGTGGACTTCCACTCCCAGAATTGGTCGGCTGGGGAAATCCGGGATTAGAAGTCCACCAAGGCTGAGAAACAATGAGGTAAATTAGTTGTAGAATGGAAACCGTCCATTAAAATTTAACGTCAGTTATTTAGTGGGGATGCTTCACCCGCTCTCCATACCTGTGAACTCTTACCTGAGCCGTTTTGAGGCACTGGTTTAAAGACCTTTCGAAAGATGGTCAGATCTGTGTTCACCATAGCAATGTTTCCATGCCTGTGACCAGTTAAACAGCTTGATCTTGGTGAAATATTTGCCAGGATTTAAAAGCACCTGTCTGCATTCATCTACCTCCACCAGGTGCTATTCAGTGGAAAGGGAACAAAAATATCCGAGATTGTTGTCCTCATTTTATTCCACATTAAAGCTTGAGAGAGAGCACCGCTTGTTAGCTCGTTACCAATGCAGAATACAGTTTAATTAAGAGGCCAGTAGCCAATACAGGTTGTCCTCAACTTAAAATGTTTGTTTAGTGACCATCCAAAGTGACGGCGACATTGAAAAAAGTGACTTATGACCAGTTTTCATTTTAAGACCGTTGCAGCTTCCCCACGGCCTTGTGACCCAAATTCAGGTGCTTGGCAACTGGCCTGCATTTTATGATGGTTGCACTGTCCTGGGATCATTATTTGCAACCTCCCCATCTGGCTCCCCTCAAACAGAGTCGATGGGGGAAGCCAGATCCGCTTCATGACTGCACGGTTCATTTAACAACTGTGGCAAGAAAGGTTGCGAAATGGCTGCAAAATGGCCTTGCTTGGCGGTGAAGATTGTGGTCCCAGTTGTGGTCGTATGACGGTGTATCTCCTAAGGCTTTCCCAGATGGAGTGATGTAGGGGCAGGAGAAACCAAAGGTACAACTATGGATTAGGCGAAACTGGCTCAGAAACCGTCCCTGGGAGGGGGACCTTGGAGTCCCAGGGGATGATCCCTTGAACAGGAGCCGGCCGTGTGCAGCAGCAGCCGCAGCCGCCACCAGAAAAGCTCATATGATCCTCGGTTGTCTAAATAGGAGCAGAGAAGCAAAATGACACGAAGGATTAGTACCCCTTCATAAAGCCGTAGTAAGGTCACACCTAGAATGCGACATCCAGTTTTGATGGACATTGCAAAAAAGATGTTGAGACTTTGGAAAAAGTGCAGAGAAGAGCAACTAAGGCGATCAAAGGCCTGGAGACTAAAACATGAAGAACAGTTGCAGGATTTGGGTTTGGCCAGAAGGAGGGGGGAGGGGCATGTATTCCAGTATTGGAGGGGCTGCCCCAAAGAGGAGGGGGTCCGTTTATTTTCCAAAGGACCAGAAGGAAAGACAAGAAACAATGGATGGAACTAAGGAGAAACTTCCTAACGTTGAGAACAGTCAACCCATGGGTGCAGAAGTTGCCTCCAGAAGTTGTGGCTGCTTCATCCCTGGAGGCTTTCAAGAAGAGACCGGAGAGCCCCTTGTCTGAAATGATGCAGGGCCTCCTGCCTGAGCAAGGGGCTGGACTAGAAGACCTCCGAGGTCCCTTCTATTCTGATGTTCAGTGAGTACATGGTTAGCTAACTTTATAGTTACTTCAAATTTGGAACATGTTTTATTGTTGCTGCTGATCATCACTCGTGTGTTTTTTTTCCGTGCTAACCCTTGTAATTTGTCCTTGGATTTTTATTTTTTCATTTAATCCTACTAGTAGTGCTGACGATGGAGTCATGAATATTCTGATGCATGCATTACGCTGTTTATTCCTTGGCGGGCTTTATCTTATTTATTCCACGGCATGTCTTATTTTATTTAGGGATAAAGGAATAATTTGTTCAGCTACATCAAAGGTAGCTCTTCCAAAGCAAACCTTAAATATCCAGCTCAGTTTGATAAACGTGAAGTTTTAATCTCTCTTCTTCGCTGTCCTGCATTGACCCTCATTCGCTCGGTGTAAGGAAAGAACTAAGAGAGGATCAGGTTCTGCTGTTTAGGATGGCGTACAAAAATGTTATCAGAGTTTGGCAAACACCAGCAGTTTGAACTGCATCCCTACAAAGGAGGTCTAAGAATTCAAGCCCTCATTCCTGCAGAAGCAGATTTGGGAGCACCAAGAACGAGAGATGGAACTGGAAGATACAACTTGGTGGCTTCTATCGTTTCTTTAGAAGGGAGGGGTCTCTTGATGGGGTGGCAGAGAAGATAATACGAGTCATGTAACAACCGTGGTGCCCTGACGTATGACCACAATGACCGACAACTGAAATTTGAGGCTCCATCCTGGTCATCAGTCAAAGATGATGTAGGAGGTGACCAGGCTGAGCCCGAGGGAGGGAGAGGTCAAACGTGTCATAAGTCACGAGTCCCTGTGTGCCTGCAAGAGATGTAAGTCCAGCCCTCCTGGAATGCCCCTCTTATCTCCCGCTCATTTCCCTTAATGGTCAGTGGGATTCTTGGAGAGAGCTCAAGCTGGCAATAAATCTTTATACCCATTCGAAATGCCGGAATCTCCCATATTTATTTTCATTTAATTATTTCTTTGTTTTCTACAGCTGCCCAGGTCAGTAAACGATTCTAGGCAGCTTACAATTTGAAACATATATTACAATGTATGGCTGTTTCGATTTTATTTATTTATTTATTTATTTATTTTATTTTGTTTTATTTGGTTTGTCAATTGCTTACAAGATAATAGGTATAAGTAAAAACATACATGGATACATATAAGAAAAATAAAAGAAACAATAGGACAGGGACGGTAGGCACGTTGGTGCGCTTATGCACGCCCCCTACAGACCTCTTAGGGAAGGGGTGAGGTCGATAGTAGACAGTCTAAGGTTAAAGTTTTTGAGGTTTGGGGAAGAAACCACAGAGTCAGGTAGAGGATTCCAGAGATTGACCACTCTGTTGCTGAAGTCGTATTTCCTGCAATCAAGTTTGGTGCGGTTAACCTTGAGTTTGTATCTATTGTTTGTTCTTGTATTGTTATGGTTGAAGCTGAAGTATTCATTGACAGGTAGGACATTGCAATGTATGGTTTTATATGCTATAATTAGATCCGACCGAAGGCCGCGTAGTTCTAGGTTTTCTAGGTCTAGAATTTCAAGACTGGTGGCATAAGGTATTCTGCAATGAGTAGAAGAGTGGAGAACTCTTCTTGTGAAATATTTCTGGACTTTCTCAACGGTGCGTAATGTGGGTTCCAGACTGATGAGCTGTATTGCTTAAGTGTTGATTACTCTGATCTCATTTTTATTATTTATCATATTATTTTATGAATTAGAGCCCACCCTGAGACAGTTAGGGCAGACTACCAGTGCAGTGGTACTTTGGTGCTCAACTACTTTGAAATGCATCAAATTTGGTACTCAGCACATTTGGACACAAACGTTTTGTCCCGGTACTCGTTGTTGGTTTGTACAATCTCTGTCTCTGTCTCTCCCTCCCTCCCTCCTTCCCTCCCAGTCTGGATTAGTTCTGTCTCCTATTCAGGCATTATCTAAACTCATCTGACCCTGTTTAGCTTTTTCAATATGCATCCAAGTCCACGAGACCTTGTGGCACTTCTAGTCTGCATTCCACGCTGAAAAGCTATACTCCCATTTGGGTTGGACCAGGATATTTCAGGAACTGGGGCTGTATTTACTGGGGCAAAATGTATGCAACGGTAAGCTTTTTATAACCACACTTCCAGGCTGCAGTTGGAAGTTGGATCTGCTAGGTGATATAATACTGTTTGTTTCACACAGTAGGAGTGTTGCTTTAATGATTTTCTTTTGCTTGTCATGTTGTTTAGTGAAGAAAAACTCTTTCTGCGTGGAAACTCTGACTAGCCCACTGATAGAATGCAAATGTTTTGTTTTTTCTTTGCTGTCTAAAACCATACCAGCGTTTCAAAAGGTCTTTGGTTATATTTATCTGCCAAAAGGATTCTCACAGAAACATGCCAGGATGGCAGGAGGAGGAGGAATTCTACCGTGTAAGGAATATTTGATGTGCCTTTGTTTAAAGATATCAGGCACAAAGAATCAGGGCACCCCCTTTACCCTTATAGCATCCACAAGCTGTTGTCAAAGCAATGCAAATAACAGAATAACAGAGTTGGAAAGGACCCTGGAGGTCCTCTAGTCCAACCCCCTGCTGAAGCAGGTGACCTTATACCGCTCCAGAGAAATGGATTCTTCTTAAAAACCTCCACCGATGGAGCACCCACAACTTCTGGAGACAAGTAAGTTCCACTGTTAGTTGGTCTCATTGTCAGGAAGTTTCTCCTAAGTTTCAGGTTGCTTCTCTCCTGGGTTAGTTTCCCCCCATTGCTTCTTGTCCTGCCTTCAGGTGCTTTGGAGAATAGCTTGACTCCCTCTTCTTTGGGGCAGCCCCTCAAATACTGAAATACTGGAATATTGCTGGAATACTGCTATCGTGTCACCTTCCTTTTCATTAAACCCATCAAAACCAGTTCCAGCAACCGTTCTTTATATGTTTTAGCCTCCAGCCCCCTAATCATCTTTGTTGGTCTTCTCTGCCCTCTTTCTAGAGTCCCAACATCCTTTTTATATCATGGTGACCAAAACTGGATGCAGTATGCCAAGTGTGGCCTTACGAGGGCCTTATAAAGGGGTACTAACTCTTCACATGATCTTGATTCTATCCCTCTATTAATCTGCTCCTGTTAAAGTCTGTTTTCATCCCATGTCTGTGGAGCTTCTCAGTAATCCTGCTCATAGTTTTATTTATTTATTTATTAGATTTGATTTGTCAATCACTTACAAGATAATAGATATAAGTATAAACGCAAGTAAGAATACAGGAAACAGGTATGAATAAATAGGGACAATAGGATGGTAGGCACAATGGTGCACTTATGCAGGCCCCTTGCAGACCTCTTAGGAATGGGGGGAGGTCAGTAGTGGACGGTTTGAGGTTAAAGGACTGGGGGGGGGGGGGTAGAGGATGTCACAACCGAGTCAGGTAGGGCATTCCAGGCATTGACCACTCTGTGGCTGAAGTCGTACTTTCTGCAATCGAGTTTGGAGCGGTTTACATTGAGTTTGTATCTGTTGTGTGCTCTTGTGTTGTTGCAGTTGAAGCTGAAGTAGTCATTGACTGGTACTTGTCTCAAAGATGGTTTTTCCTTCTTCTTCCAAATGGCAACTGGACTGGTTTTTTAAAAATTATTATTTGTTCTCATCGGGGATTTTGGCACCATCACGTTTTGATGACTCTAGAAGTTGTCCAAGATCCCGAGTGGGGAAATGATCTGTGATTGGCACAAATGACTCCACTCTCTCCCACTCCCTTTTCTCTGATTTTAGCTTCCGTTTTTCATACAAAGGTTTGCCCTTGTGCCAGGAAGGAATCCTGCAAGACGGATGTTTGTGAGGGAGAGCCATTTTTTTTCATCCATTCGGCCAAGATTCCAAAGAATTCACTTTTTCCAGCATTGTCCTCACAAACCCTCTTCTCCCCAAAAAGTTGGCCTCCCTTCTAACTGGACAGTATTTTAATCCCAAAGAAAAGTGTCCCCCCTTTTCGCCCCCTTCCCTGAAGCATGCAGCTTTGCAGCATTATCAACTAATTACAACATTTATCATTCAAAAATATTTTTTTGTTTCTACAGTTCTGTGTTGTTCTGCATTTTCTTTCTTTCCTTTTTATAAGTCCCATCTGCTTTCATTCTTTAATAAAATGGTTTATATATGTAAATTAATTCCACATGCCTATAAAAGTCCAAAGTAATGGGTTTTTAAAAAAATAAATAAATACAGGAATTAAACATAGCCCCAAATGGGAAGAACGTATTTGCATGTCCACAGCTAAGTATTTTATTAATAGCAGTTAAATGCATGAGCCAAAGTAACGCAGAATAGCTCGACAGACTGGACCGCAGAAGTATCTGAGATTTCCCTTGAGTTTGTCACTTCCATCGGTCAAATGAACTGAGCATGTGTCTCAGGCAAACCCATTCCAGATTTCAAGCTGAATGATCTATTAGCAAATGGTTCATTCAGCATAAAAAGAACAGAGTGAGGAAGGGAGGAACAACATATGGTTATATTACATATATTAACATATGGATCATATTAAGAGCAACTGTGTCCTCTTCGCTGATGATGTAAAGCTATTGAACACCACAGACAATATTACTACCCTTCAAAAAGACCTCGATTATGTATCAGAATGGTCAAACAAATGGCAACTTCAAATCTCAACAAATAAATGCTCTGTCTTGGCAAAAAAAATAGAAAATAAAATACAGGCTGAATAGTCAAGACCTTGTTGATGATCCAAACTCTGTCAAGGATCTTGGAGTACTCATCTCTAATGATCAAAGTGCTAGAGCCCACTGGAACTACATCGCCGAAAAGGCATTAAGAGTTGTTAACCTAATCTTACGTAGCTTTTTCTCTGGTAATATTACACTACTAACTAGAGCATACAAAACATTTGCTAGACCAATACTCGAATACATCTCATCAGTTTGGAACCCACATTACGTATCTGATAGTAGCACAGTTGAGAAAGCCCAGAAATATTTTAACAAAAAGAGTTCTCCACTCCTCTACTTGTTGCAGAATACCTTATGCCACCAGATTTGAAATTCTAGACCTAGAAAACCTAGAACTACGCCACCTTCGGTCCGATCTAAATATAGTATATAAAACCATACATTGCAATGTCCTACCTGCCAATGAATACTTCAGCTTCAACCATAACAACACAAGAGCACACAATAGATACAAACTCAAGGTTAATCACACCAAACTTGATTGCAGGAAATACGACTTCAGCAACCGAGTGGTCAATGTCTGGAATCCTCTACCTGACTCTGTGGTTTCTTCCCCAAACCCCAAAAACTTTAACCTCAGACTGTCTACTATTGACCTCACCCCTTTCCTAAGAGGTCTGTAGGGGGCGTGCATAAGCGCACCAACGTGCCTACCGTCCCTGTCCTATTGTGTCTTTTTATTTTTCTTATATGTATCCATGTATTCATCACTATGTTTTTACTTATACCGATTATCTTGTAAGCAATTGACAAACCAAATAAAATAAATAAAATAAAAATAAATAAATATGGTTCCACCCCAAATGTCACCATTCAAATTCTTAGAGGCATCACATATTTGGTTTCTCAAATCGAGAATGTATTCTACGCTGGCGGCAAAGATCTGTGGCCCTGTTGGCATTTACCAAGTGATAATCAATGTAAACAAAATATAAAATGCCATTGTACAGATTTTGGATTTTTTTAAAGGATACATGTATTTCCCCGCTCCCTTAATTCTGAACAAGTGCACTTAAAAAGCCTGTAGCAGTACCCATGAAAGTTAAATTCTTACAGTCTTATTAGTTAAATTTACTGCAAGAAAAACAGGAATTGGATTACAGAATCTTAGGAACTGAATGCAGGTGTATTTTAGCCCCTTTTTGTTAACAATCTGTCATCCATCATCCTTGATAGATCTGATCCTTTTCCCTTCCTCTAGGATTTAAAGAAGAGATGACTAACTGTTCGGGAGGTACAAATGAATGAAACATCCATCTATTTTTAAGCTGCAGTATTTTGCAAATATTCGTTCTCATTTTCTCCTCAGAGAATTCTGTTACAATTTTCTTTTCCTAGGTGGTCTTTAATAAATGCCTTTCATAAGCAAGTTTCCCTTTAAATCACTTGTTTAAATTCAGCTTAGCACTAAGAAATATTAGAAAGAATTTCCGTAAATATAAAATGGCTAAAGGTTAGAATCACACAAGTGGTGGTATTTGTTCTGATCTTCTGTGGAAAGGGGCATGATGGCTCAGTGGTTAGAGACACTGAGCTTGTCAGCTGGAAAGCTGACAGCCTGGGTTTGAGACTGGGAACCATGAGACAGCATGAGTTCCTGTTCTTGCCTCAGTTGCTGCCCACCTAGCAGTTTGTAAGCATGCAAATGCGAGTAGATTAATAGGTACTACTTCGGTGGGAAGTTAACTGTGTTCTGTGTGCCTTGGAGTGTAGCCATGCTGGCCACCTGACCACGGAAGTGTCTTCAGACAAAGCAGGCTCCCTTGGCTGAAAAATGGAGATGAGCACCAGAGTTGGACATGACTGGACAGGGGAAACTTGGATCTGGACCTGTTCTCCATGGAAGTGAACTTTGAAGGAGCAAGAGAGGAAGAATATTGATGTCTTTCAACTCTGGTGTTGGGGAAGACCTCTGAAAATACCATGGTCCACAAGAAAATAAAACAAATGGATCATTGGGCAAATCAACCCAGAGTTCTTACTCAAGGCACAAATTACTTGCTCAAGGCTCAAATTATCTTACTTTGGAAACATTATGCAAAACCCAACTGTTTGGAGAAAGACCTGATGCTTCTGAGATAATCCTTAAGGGAGAACATGCTAGTTGTAGTTCATTTTCATGAGGTGAGGCCAGAAAATATTGTATCAGGGAGTCCTTGGTTTATAACCACAACTGAGTCCAAAATTTCCGTTGATAACTGGGACAAACAACATACTTGTGGAGGAGTAAGGCTGGTCTACCATTGATCAGTATCTAGTATTCCATCATCTCATTGATCATTGGAGTGTGCAGTAGCACTGATGTGGCATTACTCTGCAATTTTTGGAACATTACACAATCCTGGGAAAAGACACAGCTGCTTTAAAAGGATGCAGAGAGAGGCTAGTTTTGTGCTTCGGCCCCTGCCCAAGTACCTTTTGAATATTCAACTTGAAGTATTGCATAGCTCCCATCCATTCATTCTACATTGGTTCTTGTAGGATAGACCAATGCTGGCTTTATGTTGGTCAGAGGAGGGAGCATGTCCTACAGATCTGAGAGCAGATAAAAGGTGTTAGGTCACCTTGAACAACGATTCTACTTGAAGTCACCCCAAACACTGTGGTATCAGAAGAGAATTCCCTGCTCTCTTAAAGGTTGTAGAGCAAGCTGCACACCCAGCATGCTACTAAATGAATGGATATATTCTAATTGTGTTGAACGAGAGCTATTTTCTGGAGCATTAACCCACTCTCTGTTTAGGGAAGAGGTTGTCTGTGCTCACCAAGATTTAGCAAAATAGGGAACACAATTTCGGGAACACACTGGCTGCCCAGAAATGGACTCTAACCACAATGCTCCTTTTGCATTTACGACATAGTTTTAGGTTTCTGACAGAAATTCACTTTTTCTAGCTCTGTACAGTTGACTTCTTCTTCTTCTTCTTCTTCTTCTTCTTCTTCTTCTTCTTCTTCTTCTTCTTCTTCTATATCCATCATTGGACTTTGGTGATCATGTTGGTGATCCTATTTTTATCAACCGCTGCATGAAAAAGGGCTGCTGAGTTTTGTCCAAACCGGTCCCTGAGATGTTGAAGCCCTGAGGTGCTTCTTCTGCCTAGACCTCCTTTGCCTTCAATCTTTCCCTGGAGGATGAAGTGAAGAATTGCCGTATTTTATTGGGTGTGGCATCCCATGGCCCAAATACTCTCGCGTTGGCTTTTCTATGGTTGTGATGATTTCCCTGGCTTTCCCAGATGGCCGATCCCCTCCTCCTTTCTGATTTTGTCAACAGTTGACTTACAGCCACAACTGAGCCCAACATTTTTGTCACTAAGCAAGACAATTGTTAAGTGAGTTTGCCCTTTCTTTTGACTAACACAGTTGTTAAGTGAATCATTGTAGTTGTTAAGTTAGTAACCCTGTTAAGTGAATCTGCTTTCCTAATTGACTTGGTTTGTCAGAAGGTTGCAAATGGGGATCACATGACCCCAAGGGGATAGTGCGACCATCATAACTATGAGTCAGTTGCCAAGTGCCTGAATTTTGATCACATGACCACGGGGATGCTGCAACAGTCGTAAGTGCGAAAAACAATCCCAAGTCACTTTTCTCAGTGCTGTTGGGACTTTGAACAATTGCTCAACAAATGGCTCTGAGTCGAGGGCTGCTCCTACTCACTTCTCATCCACAGGGGTCAAGGACTGACAAGGGAACAAATAAATAGATTTCAAAGACCAACTAGGCCTTCCAGAATCTGGAGGCAACACTGTCTCTCATCTTCCATCTCTTCTTTCTTTTCTTACCTCTTCATCTGAGGGCCACAAATGACCCTCCAAAATTCACTACCAAGAAATCTGACGAGTGCATTTCAACACAGAAAGTTCTCTGGTTTTCCCAGGGCAAAGAGAAACATTGCGCCATTTTTCTAAAGGCAGGGCAGGGTCTCCAGCCGTTCCTTGCAATGATCTACTGTTATTGCTGCGGTGACATGTTTTTTTCCCCTTACTTAAGAATAAATACTTGTGGGAAGAATTGCCTTCCTCTCTTGAGAGGGAATGAAAATGGTGGGAAGCCCACAGCTGCCTAAAAAGCCAATGGAGCCCTAGGTTGCATCAACGGAGCGATGGCAACAAGATCAGAATATCAGAATAAGACAGTTGGAAGGAATCTTGGAGGTCTTCTAGTCCACCCCCTTGCTCAAGCTGGAAAACTTACACCATCCCAAATGGCTGCACAGTTTGTCTTAAAAATCTCCAGTGATGGCATTCCCACAATTTCTGGATACAAGCCATTCCACTGGCTAATTGTTCTCACTGTCAGAAAATCTATCCTTAGTTCTAGGTTGCTTCTCTCCTTGGTCAGTTTCCAGCCTTATTGCTTCTTCTCCTGCCTTCTTCAGGGGCTTTGGAGAATAGCTTGACTCCCACTTCTTTGGGGCAGCCCCTGAGATATCGGAAGACGGCTATCCTGCCTCCCCTGGTCCTTCTCTTCGTCAAACTAGACATACCCAGTTCCAGCAACCGTTCATCATTCGTCGTATGTTTTAGCCTCCAGCCTCCTAATCCTCGTTGTGGCTCTTCTCTGCCCTCTTTCTAGAGTCTCCACATCTTCTTTGCATTGTGGAGACCAAAACTGGATGCAGGATTCCAAGTGTAGTCTTACCTTCAAGGCATTACCGTGTTTCTCCAACAATACGCCCCCCCCCCGCAATAGGAAGACCCAACATGTTTTCTAGACATAAAATGAACTTAGTGCCCCCCGCAAATTTAGGCCTAGTTTAAAACATGCAAAATTGGGGGGGAGAGAGGCAGGGGGGAACTTGCCATTAGGAGCGCCCCGCGGGCAGCTACGCCTCACCATCAGCCGCTCCTAACAGCCAATCATGGTGGAGCATGGAGGACTCCCTTACCCCTCCCTTACCGGGGTAAGCAGGCGGGCAGCATCGGTGTGGATATCCGGCAGCATTTCTGATGCTTCTCAGGCCTCCGTAGCTTCCACGGTTCCCACCGGCGCTGGCGCCTCTTTCGCCAGCGCCGTCTCCAACAACAGCGTCTGAGTCACTCCTGCTTTTCCTCCGTCCCTGTAACACCAGGAAAAAAAAAACATTTTGAGGTACCTGGGAGTGCCATGTGCTGCATTTTGGTTTAACCCTGAGCGGCTGGGTGGGCGTGAGAAGAGCCGAGCGAGTGTCTCTGCTGCTGTTACCGTTGGTGCTCCAGCCTCGGGCTCTGCAAGTTTCCAAAAGTCCTGGTGCTCAGCCCGTTCCTGCATTCCAAGCGCCCAGGCCGAGCTGCCGCTGTCCCTCTCTCACAAGCACCGTCTCCAACAACAGCAGCAGCAGCGGCGGGAACCGTGGAAGCGTTTCAGCTGCTTCTCGGGTGGGGGAGCCACCTCCGTAACTTCCACAGTATGCGGGGGGGGGGGGAGAAATTAATTCACCCCCCAAAAGACGTCCTAGCCATTTTTTGAGGGCTTAAAAAAAAAAATAAGGCCCAGCCTTATTTTGTGAGAAACACGGTTAGAAGTTATATCAGAAATAATATAACACAAAAGAGGAGGAGACAGACAATAGAAGTTGGGATGCCCATCTGCATGTAATGTGTCAATCCTCTCCCATTCATCTGCTCAATTATCTGGGAATTGTCTGATATATACTCATGAAAACAAGGGGATTATATTCCCCAGAAAGCCGTATGAAGAGTTTTCTTTCCATTTTTAAAATTATTTATTTATTTTATTTATTAAAATGTTATGCTGCCCTTCTCTATAAGGTGACTCTGGGTGACTTAACAGATTATATAAAAAGACAAATAAAAGGTAATTGAAAATAAAATAGGTGATTTAGAATTGCATATTAAAATAGTTTAATCTACTGATTAATGTAAATATCAGTGTTTATTCTGAAATCAGTAAACCGGGAAAGAATTAAAATATTAATCAGTATTAAGTGTTGGTTACAGATATGATGAGAGTGATGTTATCAGAATCAATCGTGCCCAACTCATGGAGGTTCTGTGGGCCAGTCCCCCCACATCTTCCCTCTTGCGCTCCTTCTTTAAGAAGTTCTCTACGCTGATGGGTGTCAGCTGTGATGGTCTCCGGCTGCTGTGATCTTTGATGGCTTGGTTTCCTTTTACCCCAGACAAGCAAGGGATGAAAACTAACCAAGGAAAGAAGCAACCTAGATCTAAGAAGAAAATTCCTGACAGTCAGCCAGGGGAACCGAAGTTGCCTTCAGAAGTTGTGGGCGCTCCTCCCTCCCTGGAGGCTTTCAAGAAGAGACGGCTGAAATAGTGTCGGATGTCCTGCCGGAGCAGAGGACTGGACTAGATGGCCATCAAGGTGGCCTTTCCAACGCTGATGGTATTCTAGGTTCAGAATTGCTTTCTCTACTGAATTCTACCACATGGCATAGCCAAAGTAAGTCAGACGCAGTTTTGTGATTTACCTTCCAGTGACGTATCTGGTGTTACGCATTCCCATATTTGCTTGTTACTAATCTATGTTATTGAAAACAAGGGAGGATTGCTTTGGAAAACCCCGTAGGAATCCTTGGTAGATATGTGATTTAAGCAGGAGGCTCCTTAGATTACTTAGATTGGCATGGATCCTAATCCTTTGCTCTCCAGGGACATGTCATCAGCCATCCATTTTGTATCAGATAAAGACTCTGGGATAATTCCATTCAGGAAATAAGACTGTAGTCAAAGCATCCTGTTCACCTGCAACGTTTGGAATTAATTGCAGATGTATTTTTCTACTCCCTAAACATTGGAGTAACTTAAATTTAAGTGGTGATAGAATTGCCTTTTCAGGAGTCACATTAAATGTGCTGCCATCAAATACACTACACAGTGGATTCCCAAAAATGGCCTTCTCTCAAAGATGTTGCCTCTGTAACGGTATTGAGCCTGAAATTGTGGATCATATTTTATTTTATTGGGAATTTTATAAGAGTCTTGGGCAGAAAGCTCTCTGGCTTATTTTAAAATCTAAAGCAGGAAGAGATATTTCTGAGCAGATAAAAATTTTACTTGCAGATGAAAAGATTAGAAGTGGCAGCAACCAGACTTTTAACTATGGCTATAAAAAAAAAAAAAATCAGGACTTTTAGCAACAAATCAATGAGCTGGGGTTTTAAGTCTATTATGTAATATTAATGCAATATTGTATTTGTTATACTGTTTTATCCAATGCCAAGTTAAGATTAGATTTGTAAATTACTTTTAGGTCTTTTGGCCATCAATTAAGGGGATGGATTGATCGATTGAAGGTTCTGGGTCCTAGCCATACAATTTGGTGTTGTTCAGTCACTAAGTTGTGCCTTACACGTTGCAAGCCCATGGGCCACAGAACCCCAGGCCCCGCTGTCCTCCACTGAGTTCACCCCACATCATGTTCATGACACCATCTAACCACCTAACATGACAGGAGCCACGGGGGTGCAATGGTCAGAGGGTGGTACCACAGGCTACTTCTGCTGCTGGATGGCTTCCTGAAGTTTGGCAGATTGAATCCCACCAGGCTCAGAGGTGGACTCCGCCTTCCCTCCTTCTGAGGTGGGTCAAATGAGGACCCAGATTGTGGGGGGCAAATAGGCTGACGCTGTAAAATCTCTTAGAGAGGGGCTGTAAAAGCACTGTGAAGCGGTATATAAGTCTACTGCTATCTCTTCCTCCGTCCTCCCCTTCTCCGTTGGCCTTCCATCTGCCCCCAAATCAGGCTCTTCTCCAAGAAGTCCTCTCTTCTCCTTTGGTGGCCAAAGCCTTTGAGCTTCAGCTTCAGCTTCAGGATCTGCCCTTCCAAAGGTCAGTCAGGGCTGGTTTCCTTTAGGATTGACCGATTGGATCCCCTGGCACTCCAAGGGACTCTCAGGAGTCACCCCCAGAACAACTGAGCCCAATATTTCTGTTAGGGTGAGAAATTTGTTAAGTGGGTTTGGCTCCTTTTTAAGACCTTCCTTGCCACAGTTGTTAAGTTAGGAAGACCGTTGTTAAATGAGTCTGGCTTCCCCATTGATTTTGCTTGTCAAAAGGTTGCAAAAGTTGGTCCCGTGATTCTGGGACATTGCAACCGTCATAAATATGAATCAGTTGCCAAGTGTCTGAATTTTGATCATGTAGAACAGAATAGAACAGAACAGAATAGAATAACCGAGTTGGAAGGCACCCTGGAGGTCTTCTAGTCCTACCCCGTTTAGGCAGGAAATCTTATATCACTTCAGACAAAAAGTTATCCAATCTTTTTTTAAAGACTTCCAGTGTTGGAGCATTGACAACTTCTGAGGGCAACTTCTTTTCCATGGCTTGATTGTTCTTCCTGTCAGAAAGTTTCTCCTTGTTTCCGGGTTGAATCTCTCCTTGATCAGTTTCCATCCATTGTTCCTTGTCTGGCCTTCGGGGGCCTTGGAGAATAGCTTGACCCCCTTCCTCCTCCTCTCTGGGGTAGCCCCTCCAATATTGGTGTCAGGCTCCGAGTGCAGCCGCTTGTTGGGCTTACAGTTCAGCAAGAGTTGGCGCTCGGCAAGATTCCCCTTTGGCGTCTCCCAGATGCCACACAGCCCTAGCTGCAGTGGGTGGAGGGTGGAGGGTGCACGGGGTGGGGATCAATTAGGAAGAGGCTGTCTAAGACAGGAGGTTAGGTGGTTATGCTGATGCAGTTATGACAAGGCAACAGGAGAGGATAACGGGCTCGGCAGGCCAGGAGTGCAGCTGCTCGTAGGCAGGGCTGTGACGGTGATACTAATAACAGGGAATGAAGAACGAAAGCTCTCAGTGCTAACCTGACCTGGCTTTGAGCCATTCTTGCTGGAAGAGAGTGGTTTGTTGTTTGCTTAGCATGGAATAAACCATCATTGGTCTACACAGAAGCTGGTGACTTCATTTACTTTGGTGAGGCAATCTTCAAGACTCATGGACCAGCTGAGAATTGGACGGCTGCTCTCCTGTCCCCCCTGGTCCTTCTTCTCGTCACTAACCAGGGCCAGTTCCTGCAACCATTCATCAAATGTTTTAGCCTCCAGACTCCTAATCCTCCTGGTTGCTCTTCTCTACACTCTTTCTAGAGTCCCAACATCCTTTTTACATCGTGGCAACCAAAACCGAATGCAGTGGTGTTCCAAGTGTGGCCTTACCATGGCCTTATAAAGTGGTCCTATCACTTCATGGGAACTTGATTCTATCTCTCTGTTGATGTAGCCTCGGATTGTGTTGGCTTTTTTGGCAACTGCTGCACATGGCTGGCTCCTATTGAAATGGTGGTCACTAGGACTCCAAGATCCCTCTCAGTACATGAGCGCAGGGAGGCTGCAAAGACAGTCCTACCTCACTTTTTCAATGCTGTCATAAACTTCAAACGGCCACTAAATGAACTGTTGTAAGTAGAGAACTACCTGTATTTATTAAGTTTGGCTACCACTCCTTTTGCCAAAGGGTGATCTCATTTATTGATTCACTGTTATGCTTAAAGGCCCGTCTAAGAAAACAAGGCTTTAAAATAGAGAAGCAGTAGATACCAGCACGGATTTCAGAGCCCAAAATAGAAGCCATTTAGTGTGTGCAAACATATGGCGAAGCTGTAGGAGAACTAATAAGCTGCTATGCTATCACTGTGGGAGATTATTATTATTTGCTTCCTCTTCAAGCTATATTCACTTGGTGAATGACATATACGTTGCGTCCCGATCTGCAAAATGGAAGCTCTTCTTTTGCAAGGATCATTCCTGGGTTGCCGATCATTTGAAGGAAAAAAAAAACAGATAGAATTCACCCCAGAATTACGGAAATTATATTGCAAAACTATTAGGCTATAAACTAGGCAAGGAATCTCTTTCTTCAGTCCCCTCCGGCGATCTTATCTAGTAGGGACAATGGAGCGTATTAGATTGTGTCTAATAGAAGAATGTTGGTTTTGTTGTGTCTCTGGAGACACGGAAGTGTGATGAAGCAGGAAGAAGTTGCCGGGTCTGTTGTGTTTGGGGAAAGCCAGACAAAAACGCTCCCCACCCCGCCTATCCTCCAGCCTAGGATCAGTTCTTCCCCTTTTCCAAAAGGACATTAAAATTTATAAACTCAGAACCCCGATATGAGACGATATAAAACATATGAAGAATGGTTGCAGGAATTGGATATTGAAGATGTCTAGTCTAGTAGTGGGAAGAAGGACCAGGGGAGACACGATAGCAGTCCTCCAATATTTGAGGGTCTGCCCCAAAGAAGGGGGGGTCCAGCTATTCTCCAAAGCATCTGAAGGCCAGACAAGGAACGATGGATGGAAAGGGTGAAAAATAATCATAAGTCACTTTTTCCAGTGCCGTTGAAACTTCAAACTGTCAGTAAATGAACTGTTATAGGTCAAGGACTACCTACCTATATAATGACAATATAATGCTGCCATTTATCACCACTGCTAGAAGGGAGTGGGGTTTGCTGTCTGTTTATGAACAGGTTGATTCTTGGTGGTTCCTTGGTTAGGCGGTATATTGTCTTTACTTGGGTTTATGCTTGTATATAAACAAACCCCACTCCCTTCTAGCACTGATGATGTTAACTAGTTGAGTAATAAGATGTCTGCAAGAAAGCAGTCAAGCTCAGGGAGCATCAAGGACCCCACAGTTCTCCTCCTCCTCTTCCTTTGCTCCACAAACCCTGCTCCCTTCTAGCACCGATGATGTTCTTAGTTGGGTAGTAAAACATCTGCAAGAAAACAAGGACCTTCTTGATCAAGCATCAAGGACCTCCTCCTCCTCCTCCTCCTCCTCTTCTCCATAAACCTCTTCTAGTACTGATGATGTTCCCTAGCTGGGTCATGAAACATCTGCAAGAAAACAATCAAGCTCAGAGAGCCCCAAGGATCCCATAGTTCAATCCTGAGCTACATATATTCTCTCTAAATACTCTGAGTCAATAGATAGACCCCGTCGTTCCTGAAATACACCATCTCACCAATTCCACTTTGTAATCGCCTTTCTTCCCCACCAACCTATCAAGTCTACATCATTTAATCAGCTAATGCTATTTTCCCCAAAGCTTCCAGAAGAAAAGGCCTCTCTCTCTCTTAATCTCCCTTCTTAAATCTAATCAAGTCCGTTCAAATTAATTCATTTCTGCGAATTCTTTTTGAAACACAACCAAAATTCCTCTCCCTTTGTTTGGTTGTCTGCTGGCAGTTGAAATAATCAAGATGGATTTCACTAAGTCAGATCATTGGCTTGGAGTTTTATTTGAGGTGAAAATCTGTGTGTGCATGAGTATGTGTGTGTTCGTTTCGCTGGCAGTGAAGGATTTTGAAATAAATAGAGTCATGCATGCTTTTAATAATTTGATTGGAGATGGAGATAATTACATAATTTGTCTTAGATGGAGAGATTTTATTGCTTTCATGCAAACATTTTTGGGGGTGAGCAGAAGACGGACATGAACGGGTAAAATGAAATACCGCCATATATATAAAAAAATATGGTTTCTTATTTTGGAGCCCCTGTAAAAAAGTTTGCATCCAAATTATATCAAGGAGCAATATAATGATATTTCTTGAATGAAAAATTAGGGGCGCCTCCTGCAAAAAGCCGATCGATAAACTAAATTGGATTTCATTTACATTTAAAGTTAATTAAAGTTAGATTTACTGAACACAGTTATTCTCCTGTCATGTATTTAATATTTTTCTCCTTCTGGAATGTTGAAAGCTGGTATTTAATAATAATAATAACTTTTGGGGGGGATTTAGCCAAGCTTTTTGAAGGCTATGTTCAGCCCTCTCAATTAATTAAACAGTAGCCATATCGTACGGGTAATGGATTTTAGAAAGGTTGAACGTGTTTTAAAAGCTGGGGTGCAGCATAGGGACTGCAGCTCAAAACTTAATTCCTAAATCACTCCAAGACATTATTTTATGCACTTATTTATCGAAATGCCTTGGCTTCTCAGTTCTGGTGGAGTCATAATGTTGCTCCTTGCGTGTCATGCAAAAGTAGTTGTGGTTTAGACAGGGGTGGGATTCAACCGGTGTAAGAACTGGTTCGGTGAGCATGTGTGTGCGCAGCATTGGAAAGTCATCTTCTCCTGAAAAATAGGCCCGTTTCATCACTTCCTGTAATACCGGAAGTGATGAAACGGGCCTATTATTTGTCCTGCAAAGCCTGCAGAGGCTTTTTTCAAGCCTCTGGGAGGCTGAAAAAGGCCTCAAACCAGCCGAAAAATCAGCTGTGAGGCACAGTGCAGGTAAGGGGGCGGCAGCAGCAGGGGGAGAATTGTATGCGCATGTGCAGGGGGTGTGCGGGAGGACATGCACATTGCATTCTGGGTGCTGGCACACGAGCATGAGCGTGTAAGTGCACGCACAGTTTTTGGCACAGGAGCCCAAAAAGGTTAGCCACCACTGGCCTAGAGCCCGGAAAGAGGGTGGGCCAAAGAGAAGAACAGAAGATTGGTGAAGAAAACTGGTTCCCTCTCGGCTGCTCTTCAGAGCTACCAGTTTGGGTAAACCGGGCCGAACCAGTAGAATCCGCCCTCTGGGTTTAGAATGCCCAAAAAAGACGGGGGAAAGCCATGACCGTAATACTACCAGGGATGTATTTTATTTTATTTTATTTTAAATAGATTTTATTGAATTTACAATTTAAAAACACGTCAACGGTACATTTACAAAATAGAAAGAAAACGGCTGGGGGGAAAGAAAGAAAACACCCGGCCTAACACACCGGATAAGGGCCGGTTGGGGGGAAGAGAAAAGATATAGAGGGAGAGGGGAGAAGGGAGGGGGAGGGAGAATAGGGTAGAAAGTACAATTAAAAGCGAACGATATCTTTTTGTGACAGTCTGTAAGGATCATTTCTCTTCGTCATATCCAATCTACTCCTCTTTTCCATTATGTTTAAGTTACTCTTTATCGTTTACATAATTTGTCTCTGTATAAGCCAATTATACCATGAGTCCCAGGTGTCGTAAAATGTTGAGGACTCTTTGTTTTTTAATGCTATAGTTAGTTTATCCATTTCAGCACACTCGCGAATTTTCTGAATAACCATTTGCTCTGAAGGTGTATGAGGTGATTTCCAACATTGAGCAAACGCTAATCTAGCCGCAGTTAGAATATGGATTATTACATATTTTGTCTTTTTGGATAAATATCTATCAGGGATGTATTTTAAATAGAAAATGGATTCATTGATCATGGTACAGTTAGTCCTCGAAATATAACTACAATTGAGCCCAAAATTTCTATTGCTAAGCGAGATGGACGTTAAGCGAAACTTGCCTCATTTTATGACCTTTCTTGCCACCACCACTAAGTGAATCACTGTGGTTATTAAGTTAGTAAGGGAACCTGGCTTCCCCCAATTTTGTTTACCAGGAAGTGACCGTGTGAGCCCAGGACACTACGACCGTCGTAAGTATGAACCAGTTACCAAGCATCTGAACTGTGAACATGTGGCCATGGGGATGCTGCAATGGTCATAAGTGTGAAGAATGGTCCTAAGTTGCTTTTACAGTGGCGTCGTAACTTTAAACATTCACTAAGCGAATGGTTGTAAATCGTTCCCCCCCGAAAGATTTGCAGGGTTGCGATTGTCTTGTTTGTTTTTCAACTGAATTTTCAGAAGTTGAATTGAATGCGACCAAGGCCAACTTCAATGGGAGTGTAGGAAGAAAACTCCATCTGTTCAGTTCCAAGCCGGGAGCAAAGCGCTGGAAACCAAGTGGAGGCTGATTGGATAGAAAGTTTATTGACTATGAACAGAACCATGGGGCTTGTGGTTCTGGGACGGCTGACAAAATGGAGTTGAGAGTAGGATGGGGTTTTTATACCTTTCTGATTTATATGGGGTCATGTAGGGGTCATGGCTGCCTCTATAGCAGGGGTCTCCAAACTTGACAGCTTTAAGGCTTGTGGACTTCAACTCCCAGAATTCCTCCTCCAGTCTTGTTAGCTCAGGGATTCTGGGAGTTGAAGCCCACAAGTCTTCAACGTGCCAAGTTCTACAGGCCAAAGGGGGAAATGCAAATCCGAGGTGTTTGTCTGGGCTAATCTTGTCTTGCCTAATTGTGTTGCTTATCTGGAGTTTCTGTGTGACCCAGCCTTTCCGAATGGATTACCGAATCTGCATTTCTAAAAGCTGGCCTCCTCCGTTTCTGCTTCGGGCAGGGAGACTGGAGCTGGTTTCTGCCTCCCTTAAGATTTTTTTTCCATTTCTCCTTTAGGGGAAATATTCTATCCTGTCTTTTTAATATTCCCCAAAATATTTCATTCTCTAGGAGGGTGGGTGGGTGCTGACTTTCTACAGGAGCACCTTATAAAACTTTGTAAAACAAATAAGTCCCTTAATTTCCTGCAGCCCTAATTAGGCATACAAAAACAAGCTTCTAACCAACCAATAAGAGAAGAGCCGTTTGACTTAGTTGAGTACAATCTGTACACATAAAATAAACCTGCTTTCTTTCTTTCCAAGGAGTAAGCTGTGGGGAATTTTCAAGAGATGACTCAGCAAGAAGGAACGATAATGTGCCAAAATTCTCCTCTCATTTCTTCTCTCCATGTAGTCACCTGTATAGAAATGTCAGTGCTGACTGAGGTTCCTTTCCACTTTCCTTTCCTCCTCCAGGCGCCTGTGCATAAAATCTCATTTTGATATTGCTGCCACGTTGAAGTAATTAGAAGCTCTCTTATCTGCTGGGCAAATGAAGGTAAGTTTTCCAAGAAAGATCTTACTTGAAAGGCAATGAGAAATGACCAGGCCTGAAGAGATTATATCATACTCTCCTGATTTATTTATTTGTTTGTTTGTTTGTTTATATTTATTTTATTTATTTCCTTCCTTCTCCTCCCTTCCCTTCCCTTCCTCGCCCCTTCCTTCCTTCCTTCCTTCCTTCCTTCCTTCCTTCCTTCCTTCCT
>NW_020769426.1:754593-767367 GCF_900518735.1 Pseudonaja textilis | reverse complement strand
TCCTTCCTTCCTTCCTTCCTTCCTTCCTTCCTTCCTTCCTTCCTTCCCTCCCTCCCTCCCTCCCTCCCTCCCTCCTTCCTTCCTTCCTTCCTTCCTTCCTTCCTTTCTTTCCATGCTAATCTCTTTCAACTGACATCACCATACAGGCATCACTAAATAAGGCACACAACAGTAGTTCTCTGGCACTTATAGAAGAGAATTTTTGTAGCTCAGGGTTGACATGAGGGGACCTGGGTGCTCTCTGAGCTGGGTTGGTTTCTTCCAGATGCTTCATTACCCAGCTAGGTAACATCCTCCAGTGCGAGAAAGGAACATCATTTGCTCTCATTTTGTATACTAGTGGCTTAACCAGTTAGTGCTGGTGGGAATTGTTTATATAAATACCAAGAACAACATTAGGTTAACAATCAAGAAGCAAACAGTATCCCACTAAAGGAACTTCCAACTCAGACAAACAAGCTACAACCACCAAGGACCATCAAGAGCCCTCCCACCAATACTGACAGGGCAAGTGGCTGTATATAAACAGAGAGCAAACTCCACCATCTTCTAGCTCTGATGGTGTTACCTGGTTGGGTCATGAAGGACATTTGTTCAGGATGATATAAGGGCTCCAAGATCCCTTCTAGTTCTATGACTCTGTTCTGTCCTATCCCATCCATCCCATTCTACTGAACCCTCCTCTGCTTTTATTCTATTCAACTGGACTGGACTGTATTGCAGATTGTATTATATTCCATTCCATTCCGTTCTATTCCACTCCACTCCATCTATTTCTGTTTCACTTTCTATAGAAAATGGCATAATTTGGGAAACTTTTATAGGAAAACAGCCTGTTTTAAATTTAGAAAATGGTGTCAAAACAGTACTTTTTAAGACAAGCCACTCATTGTGGAAGTGGCACGTGCCAAGTTCAGAGGGGGAATCTACCTTGTCAAAACAAATTCTCAGAATGATTTGACTTGACACACTGCAGGCTGTTAATTAGAAACAAGCAAGATGGTCTAAATTTGAAAGCTGTGGAAGCGCACCTGAAAATCATGACAATTTGGTTGCGATGTGTTTGTGTGCCGTCTTTACACAGGGGTTAGAGCAGCAATACGATTTCTCATATTCTAGTGGAGCTTCGTATTGGGTTAGAGTATCATAGCCTGGAAAACTGGGATAGAATTCAGATTTCCAGGGTTTTTATATCACTCGGAATAACAGAATATACAGCCTTGATTAAACCCAACATTTTTGTTGCTAAGCGAGACCGTTGTTAAGTGAGTTTTGCCACATTTTATGACCTTTTTTGCCAGATTTGTGAAGTGAATCACTGCAGTTTTTAAGTTGGTAACACAGTTGCTAAGTGAATCTGTCTTCCCCATTCACTTTGCTTGTCCGAAGGTCTCAAAAGGGGATGACGTGACCCCGGAACAGCACAAAAGTATTGTGCTATGCTATGGATACTAAGGGACACGGTGGCTCAGTGGCTAAGATGCTGTGCTTGTTGATCAGAAGGGTCAGCAGTTCGGCGGTTCGAATCCCTAGCGCCATGTCATGGAGTGAGCTCCCGTTCCTTGTCCCAGCAGCTTCTGCCCACCTTGCGGTTCAAAAGCACGTAAAAATGCAAGTAGAAAACAGGGACCCCTTTGCTGGGAAGGGAGCAGCGTTCTGTGCACCTTCGATGTTTAGTCCTGCCAGCCACATGACCACGGAGATGTCTTCGGACAGCCCTGACTCTTCGGCTTTGCAACGGAGATGAGCACCACCCACTAGAGCTGGAAACAACTAGCATGGATGTGCCAGGGGAACCTTTACCTTTATAGATACTGAATAAACAGCTAGTACTGTGATGGCAAACCTATGGCACGCATGCCACAGGTGGCACACAGAGCCATTTGTGTGGGCACTTGAGCCCAGCCCAACTTACCTGCACTGTGCATGCGTGCCCCTCCCAGCTGATTTTCGGCCCATTCGAGGGAAGCATCTGCAGCCTTTGGAGGCTGAAAAAAGGGCCTTCCAGAAATACCGGAAGTGCCGAAATGGGCCCATTTTCAGCCTCCCGAGGCTCCTGAGCGGGGGGGGGGGTCAGTTTTTTTAACAACTGGTTCTGTGAGCATGGCTTAGGTGGTAGGCATGGCTTGATGGTCATGTGACTGGCTGGGCACGGCCAACTCAATATCACTCACATCGAGGCATGCATCTCCCCGCCTGGCCACTCTTGACTGTGGGGATGCTGCAACAGTCGTGTGAAAAACGGTCATAAGTCACTTTTATCAGTGCCATTGTAACTTTGAATGGTCACTAAATGAACTGTTGTAAGTCCAGGATTACCTGTAGAAAAACACAAAAAGCTTCTTTGCTTGCAAAAAGCTGCCCTAAATACCAACCATAAGATGAAAAATACCTGCAAGTCAGAGTTACAAATCAGGCAGGGTGCCAGAGCACCTTGAGGAATGAAAATACAGTGATAACTATCAGCAGCCAACTCTTGCTCATAAAGTGAAACCCAGAGAGGTCATTTAAGCTCTCCAGAAAGAGCACACCCAGGAGAAGCAATCCTTAGATCCGTTTGCACCACTTAAAGATACCACCTGGTCTCACTCACCTCACAAGATATCCTAAGGAAATCATCCAGATTTAAGGAAAGGTTACATGCCCCCCAGAAAGGCGGTAAAAAAAATCAGTGCCAAGCTTGCATCCTGCCTCTTGGAAGTACATCCCAAAAGGACAGTGCCAGATAGCACTAAAACAGTGAAGGAAGACCCCCTCCCTAGATAGAAAAAGAAACCACGAGGCAGGAAAAAATTCAAACACAATACAAATAATTAAATCACAACAGTAGCTGTTGCTTGTTGAAGCTGAATAGGGAAAATCATCCCATCAATAAACACAGGATTAAACGTCACCAAGCAGAGAATTAACCTTCACCAAAAACCAGTTTTAGACCAAAACTCAGAAAGGTATTTCAATTCACGTTTGAATGTCATTCTTTCTAGCTAGCCAAGAAGCCTTGCTGAATGTCTCTCATCTTGGTTCCCTGTCA
Source organism: Pseudonaja textilis (assembly GCF_900518735.1). Next base: position 764,336 of record NW_020769426.1, on the reverse strand, counting down.
CTAAGAGCTCTGCTTCATTATTCAATTATTTCTTCAAAGTGCTGATTGTATTTCCTCCCAACAGCAGTGTAAAAATCTTAAAACGACCCTTCCCCTTTAAGAAAGCCAAGCCCCAGAAGCTCCGGAGACAGGAAGTCTGGGCTGTCTGCCAAGAATGTAATAAGGGTGGAAAAAAACCAAAGGAGATTGCTTCTAACTACCGGTTCCCCGAACTGCTTAGAAAGTTAACAAGGGGTTCTATAGAACCGGACACAACCGGTAGAATCCCACTCCTGTTCCCAGGGCTTCCATCGAGCCCCTGGGAGGGCAAAAATGGCCTTAAACAGGCGCATTGTGGGTGCTGGTGCGCACGCACACGTTTTCGGCACCCCACAATAAAATGGTCCGCCATCACTGAGCTAGTAGCTGAGTTTACATGTTGGACTATATCCACAATTTTGAAATACAAGCTTTGTGTCCCACAAGTGCTTTTTCCAAAAGGCAACTGGCCTTTCTTGGGTTTTTTTCTTTGAAAATGTTTCACTTCTCATCCAGGAAGCTTCCTCAGTTCATTGATTCTTAGGTGAGAAAGGTTTTCAAAGAAAAAAAAATCAAGGAAGTCCAATTGCCTTTTGGGAAAAACAAAACACTTTTGGGAGAAAAATGAACTGGATGTTTGATAGGTGCAAAGTTTGTGGTTTCTCATGTTGTGTGAATGTATTAACACTTTAGGCCTTGGTTTATATTTAGCATTAATTCACGACCTGGCTTGTTTCCTGCTGGAAGACATGTGAGTTTAGCCAGTGTGGTTTATTATCCATGGTTTATAGGGTAGCATGGGTGCCATTTAATCATAGCAATAATATTCTTTAAAAGGCTTAAAATATGTTGGAGTGCCTTTTTCACTAGCTAACTAGCTATGTATGCTTGCTTAATTTTTAGATGCCATACCAAAACTAGTTTTCTAATTCAATTTATTTTTCCTTCTTGTTTTAATAGTTATTCGTGATGATTTACTGGGGAAACAGGAAAAAAAGTTATATTCTCTTACAGTTAATGCTGGATATAATTCTAGGGAGCAGCGATTTTTACCCTTAGCTGTCCACGTGAATGAAGTCACAGACTCCAAGAGAAGATTCTCCCCCTTATATGCCCCTATTATCTAAAGGTTTTGCATCAGATTTGTGCTATAAAATGTCAGAAGAAACCTCATTAACTGCTCCCTTCCAACATTTTTTCGCAAATTTTTTTTGCATCAATAGCTTGACGGGTAGGAGTAATTTAACACAAAGCCTATGCCTACTTCTACAAGTAATTTCTAATCCCTTGATTGGAGGTCTTGTTAGTTTAAATTGGGAAACTATTAAAAAAGTGTTATTCAGTTTCAAGGAGAAACACTCGCCCATATGAGGGACATAATCTTCTTAAGTGAAGAAAAAGGACGTTATGCAAAGAAGCTTTAAAAATAAAAATAAGAATAGAAAGGACCCTGGAATGGTGTCTGGAATTGCCTTTTCCCGCTAAAACCGCGGCTCAGTTTAGCCTTCACTTTGAGCAGTGGCAGTTAAGAACTGAAAAGAGAAGAGAGTGGGTGGATGGTGATACCTAGTGTAGTATTGGAACATCTGCACGAAAACCACCAGGCTCAGAGGGCACCTGTAGAAGACAGCAAAGATTTTTCTCAATTCTTTTAATTAGCAATTATCATGGACACTTGAAAAGAATCTGACTGGAATATCAGCACCGCAACGGTGTCAGCCAAGATGTGGAGACTCTGGAAAGAGTGCAGAGAAGACGAGTGAAGGTGATGAGGGGACTGGAAAGATAAAGCAGGCGAAGAATGGTTGCAGGAATTGGGCACGTCTAGTTTAATGAAACAGAAGGACCAGGGGTGACAGGATAGAAGTGTTTCGGTAACTAAGGGGCTGCCTCAAAGAAGAGGGTGCTTTGGAGAATAGGCACCAGAACTAATGGGTGGGAACAAACCAAGGAGAGAACCAACCTCGGATGAAGGAGAAATTTCTTGACAATTAGAACAATTAATCATTAAAAGTAATAATAGACTTATTGGGTGTTTCAACACTGGAGGTTCTTCTGAAGAGATTGGAGAAATATTTGTCTGAAATGGCGTAGGGTTTTCTGCAAGGGGCTGGACTAGGACAGGGGTCACAACTGGTGGGCCAGGGACCACTGGTGGTCCACGAGAAAATATTGGTGCTCCCCATAGAAATATCCCTCCCTCCAAAGCAATTAATCCAGGCCGCGGAGGAACACAAGGCTGCTCTGCCCACATGGCCCATGGGAACACAAGGCTTGCGTTGCTTGCATTGCACACAACACGAGGGAGTGAGGGGAAAGGGCAGAGGAAGGGGAACTCACCCCACTCGCCCCATGTGCCTGGCCTGGCCACCGGGCTGCTCCTTTCTGCTTCTTTCTTTTTTTCTTCTGCTTTTGGCTGCACGCAAGGAAAGCAGCCAAAGTTTTTCTCCCCCAAACTCTGCCAGAAATGAGTCTTTGGGACCCTGCAAGGCCTCCTGCTCCAAGAGGCTGTGCTGCAAAGACTCATTTCTGGCGGAGTTTGGGGGAGAGAAAGAAAGACTTCGGCTGCTTTCCTTGCATGAAGCTAAACGTATCTCTTTCTCCCTTTCTCTCTCTCTTTCTCTCTCTCTCTCTGTTTCTCTTTCTCTCTCTCTCTTTCTCTCTCTCTCCCTTTCTCTCTCTCTCTTTCTCTCCCCCCCTCCCCCGAGAACAGAGCTGGAGATGGTATCCTGCAATCCCAAATAAAGAATGATTGATTCGTAGAAAAACGGGGTGGGAGATTTTCCTGCAAACTTTTTGGGGGATTCTCCCAAGGTCTCAGGTCCGTGGGATTTAAAAGTATGAGTCCCTGAGGTCTAAAAGTTTGGCAACCCCTGGACTAGAAGACCTTTGGCTATTTTCCAAGGCACCTGAAGACCAAACAAGGAATAAAGGATGGAAACAGAACAAGGAGTGAGATTCAACCTGGAAATGAGGAATTTTCTGACAGTGAGAACAATCAACCCATGGAAAAGAAGTTGCCCTCAGAAGTTGTGAATGCTCCAATACTGGAAGTCTTTAAAAAGAGATTGGATAACCTTTTGTCTGAAGGGATATAAGATTCCCTGCCTAAACGGGGTAGGACTTCATCCCTGGAGGCTTTCAAGAAGAGATTGGACGACCATCTGTCAGAAATGGTGTAGGGTCTCCTGCTTGGGGGGGTGGGGGGGTTGGATCAGATGTCTCTTCCAACTCTGTTAGTCTGCTTTCTGAATTAGTTGCTTAAAGGGTTGAATTAGAAGATCCATGTTAAAATTCCTCGTGGGTGATTGGATCAGCCCAGCCACTTGTCAGAGTTCCGGCAAAACCAGATGCCAATCAACAACTCCAAGACAGGCATTTTCCTCAAAGTTTTTTTCTGTTGAAAAAGTCACATCTGGGCAAACCCAAATCTGAGAGTTCCGGGTTTTCCCTCAGTAATTCAAAAATCCAAACCCCACCACCCCTGCACCCTTCAGTCCATCACCAGCCGTCCCAATTTGAGACCTCCCTCCAACCACTCCTCCTCTGGGTGCAGGAACAGCGTGACTTTGACTGAAAAGAAGAATGCTACGATGTCTGACTACCAACACTCTAAAAGTCCCACCCTCCTGCTTTCCCAGGGACAGGAATGTGGCAGCGTGGAAGCTTCTGGTTGTCATATGGCTTCCAAAGCTGACACCGCTCATATAGGGAAGTGATGATTGTGACAAGAGAATGAACAGAAGTAAGATAGGCACCTGTAGAAAGTTAGCACCAGCCCTCTCCTGGAAGAGTGAAATATTCTAGGAAACGTTGAAGAGGCGGAATATGGAAGAGAAAAGGAGGAAGGTGCTCTTGGAAAGCAGCTCCCACCTTGGTTAATGGCCCCAGCAGGACTGGACTATCCTATCTACAAGACCAAAGACCTTCACCTCAGGACATGATAGGATTAGCCCTCTACCCATCTCACCACATGGCACCTGGGACCCCATGGGAGCCTGACAACCAATCAGGATACATTTCCTTCACGGGCCAAGAGAGGGCATACAGCCACGTGTTCCTTTGCCCAGGACCTCAAAGCCTGTGGTCCTGCCATCCGCCATGAAGCCATCCTTCCAAGCAGCCTCCATGTTTCCAGTGTCTTTCTCCCCACTTGGAATTGAACCCAGATGGACATTTCTTCTGATAAATAGCCTTGTGGGATGCTCGTGCTGGCTGGGGAATTCTGGGTGTTGAAGTCTACAACCCTTAAAATTGCCAAGACTGGACACCCCTGGACTAGATTGTTTTTATTCAAGATGCATTGTGGTCTGTTGGTTCACTTGCCAGAAAACAACCTGCAAGCCAATAGAATAACGGCTGCTTCCATTCGCTCATTCTTTGAGCCCATGGAACGGGGTGATAATAGCAAATAGAGCCCCAGAGGGGTCTATATTTTAGACACACATCTCACCGTGTTCAGATTGACTTGTTTCAACAAAAGCCAGTCCTGGGGGAGAAACCGTGTGAAGTGCAGAAAGCGATGCTGCTGCATTGCGCTCACCCAGGAGAGCCTGCAAAACAATGAGAGCAGCTTCAAGCGGGCGATGTGTTGGCTCTGGCAAAGCTCAGCTCAGCTCCCGTCAGCTGCTCTCTTGCTTTGCCTCTGGATAAAAGGAATAAAGGGGGCGGGGGGGGGGGTGGTGCGGCTGCAGCCTTACAAATAAAATCTGGCTCCATCAGATTGTGGATCGCAAGTCCGTGCCCCCAGCTGACCTCCTCCCTCCTCTTCCTCTTCTCTTCTTTTTCTTCTCCTCCTCTTCTCTGCTTCTCCTCCTCCTTTTCTCCTCCTCCCCTCCCCCTCCTCTTCCTTCTCCTCCTCTTCCCCTCCTCCTTCTCTTCCTCCTCCTCCTCCTCCTCCTCCTCCTCCTCTTCCCCCCTCCTCCTCCTCTCTTCTTTTTCTTCTCTTCTTTTTCTTCTCCTCCTCTTCTTTTCTCCTCCTCCTCCTCCACCTCCTCTTTCTCTTCCCCCTCCTCCTCTTCCTCCCCGACTTCTCTCCTTGTCCTCCTCCTCTTCCTCCTTTTCTCCACAGTTCCCATTTAGCACTGATGGTGTTATCTAGTCGGGTAGTGAACGTTGGAATAATAGAGTCAGAAGGGCCGTAGAAGGAATCCAGTCCAGCCTCCGATGCACAGCAGGTCATGAGATGTGGATGAAGGAAACAACCAACCTTAGGGAGCACCAAGGACCCCACGGTGGTCTTTCCCCCCCCTCCTCTCCACGAATCCCACCCCTCCATTTAGGGATGAAGATGTTGACTCATTGGGTCATAAGTCCCATTTTTCAGCGCTGCTGTAACTCAGTGAATGGTCATTAAAAGGACGGTTGCAAGTCGAGGAGCGGCTGCATTCAAGACGGCCTTAGAAAAACAACTGATGGAGGAAGGAATTTCGGCCTTTGAACACGAAAGCTGGTATGAAAGAGGCAAGTTTGCTTCTTCCACGAAGGTGAAATATATGCTAGCTGTGAAGGAAATAAAGTAAAAGGAAGGGAAATGTTTGCTTGTGGGGTTTTGTGTGTGTGTGTTGTGTATATATATATATATCTGCACACACAGAGAATATATTTGTCTGAGTGTTGAAATATGTAAAGTACAAAAATAGCATTAAACTGCTTCACAAATAAGATTTCCTCTTTATCACACTATGGAAAAAATAAATAGCAATAAAGCCTAAATTAATGCGCAATAAAAAAAATAAAGCTGTAAAAGAACTAAGTTATATACTTGCTGCTTCGGCACTTTTGATGCAACAGTTAATGAACAGAGACTTAAAATGATGCTCTTATTTTCTTCTCCCTCCTTTGACACACACAACGCACACACACACACACACACACACACAACACACACTGTCACAGAACTGGCTCCAACTTTTAACACAGTAAGCAGGTTTCTCCTAAACTATTGCACATTTTGTAAGAGAGCAGAAAAGAGAACAACAAAGATTATGAAAGGCCCGGAGAGTAAAACAGGCAAGGAACAGTTGCCAAGAGTTGGATCTGGCCAGTCTAGAGAAAAGAGGGACTAGGGGAGACATGACAGCAGTCTTCCAGGACTCCGGGGTCTATCCCAGAAAAGAGGGGATCAAGCGATTCTCCAAAGCCCCTGAAGGCAGGACAAGAAGCGACGGATGGAAACTCATCCAGGAGAGAAGAAGCGACTTAGAACTAAGGAGGAATTTCCCGACAGGGAGGACAATTAACCGTGGAACAAGCTGCCTCCAGAAGTTGTGGCTGCTCCATTACTGGAGGTTCCTAAGAAGAGACTGGACAGCCATTGGTCTGAAATGGAATAGAGTCCCCTGTTTGAGCAAGGGGTTAGACTAGAAGACCGCTGAGGTCCTTTCCAACTCTACTATTCTGTATTTTGTAAATCCTATCGCATCACACAAACTTCTAAGGGTCACCCAGCTAAGTCAATAATTTGAAAATGATCCCCAAGTCTTATATGATATTTTAAATATACTAGATTCCATGAGGTTTAGGGGTACATTGGTCAATATCATGTGATCATATCAAGAGCAACTGCGTTCTCTTCGCTGATGATGTAAAGCTATTCAACACCACAGACAATACTGCTACCCTTCAAAAAGACCTCGACTATGTATCAGAATGGTCAAACAAATGGCAACTTCAAATCTCAACAAATAAATGCTCTGTCCTACATATTGGCAAAGAAAAAAGTCAGAAAATAAAATACAAGCTGAATAGTCAAGACCTTGTTGATGATCCAAACTCTGTCAACGACCTTGGAGTTCTCATCTCTAATGATCTAAGTGCTAGAGCCCACTGTAACTACATAGCCAAAAAGGCACTAAGAGATGTTAACCTAATCTTACGTAGCTTTTTCTCTGGTAATATTACACGACTAACTAGAGCATACAAAACATTTGTTAGACCAATACTCAAATACAGCTCATCAGTCTGGAACCCACATTACGTATCTGATATTAACACAGTTGAGAAAGTCCAGATATATTTCACAAGAAGAGTTCTCCGCTCCTCTACTCGTTGCAGAATACCTTATGCCACCAGACTTGAAATTCTAGACCTAGAAAACCTAGAACTACACCGCCTTCGGTCCGATCTAAGTATAGTATATAAAATCATACATTGCAATGTCCTACCTGTCAATGAATACTTCAGCTTCAACCACAACAACACAAGAGCACACAATAGATACAAACTCAAGGTTAACCGCACCAAACTTGATTGCAGGAAATACAACCAACAGAGTGGTCAATGTCTGGAATCCTTCCCCAATTCTTCCCCAAACCCCAAAAACTTTAACCTTAGACTTTCTACTATTGACCTCACCCCTTTCCTAAGAGGTCTGTAGGGGGCGTGCATAAGCGCACCAACGTGCCTACCATCCCTGTCCTATTGTTTCTTTTATTCTTTTATTTTTCTTATATGTATCCATGTATTTATAACTATGTTTTTACTTATACCTATTATCGTATAAGTTGACAAAAATAAATAAATAAACAAATAAAATAAATAAAAATATACAAATTGTGTTTGTATTTATTTAGTAAGAAAAAGTATAGGGCTGCCCAACTCAGCCATGGTGACTCTGGGACACTTACACAATACAAAACCCAACAACCTCCCAACCCCTAGCAAGAACAATCAAATGAACCAACCATTTGATGGACTCCATATCAACCTTTGATCCTCAGGCCTGCTGGTGCAACCACATCTTTGGGGTCTTTGAGAAGATTGTCAATGAAAGGCCATCCTTGGTTGACCATAAATGTCAATGGCTCAGTCTCCTGGTGGAGCCTGGGTGTTCTGGGAAAGCTTCCTTCTCTCTCTGACTGATTTATGAACTGCTGCATACAATCCAGGAGAGTGTGCAGACAGGGGGCCGGAAGGGCTATTAGGTCAGTAATAAACCCTGTTGGTTGTTGCTAATGGCAAATCCGTGGTGAGAACTGCCCTTAGATGAATGCTCTGAGATATTGGCTCCCTTTCCCCGCTTCTCCTTTTGCCTCCATCCTCTTTGACAGAGAAGAATGATGGGATTTAAGTTAATATTTTCATCTGGCTCCATTCATGCTTCTAGCATTGCAAAAACAGTAGAATAACATAATGCTCAAAGGTTGGTGGGTTTTTTTTTTTAATCAAGGAGGCCAAGTTGCATATTATTGAGTCCTGGTGGTGCAGTGATTAGAGTGCAGTACTGCAAGTTGTCTCTGCTCACTGTCAGGGGTTCGATCCTGGTTGACTCGGTTTTCTATCCTTCCAAGGTTGGTAAAATGAGGTCCCCAATCGTTGGGGGAAATATGCTGACAATGTAAGCCACCCAGACTGTAAAGCCACTATGGGGCAGTATTTAAGTCTACTTGCTATCGTTATTATTATATTATATATGCAAAAGGTATCTGAATGTAATCTTGGGTAATCCCAAATTAAACATAATTGATTTAATTATTAATTTAGCAACTGCAGTGTGATGCAGTAGCTAAACATGCTCCCTTAGGGTTCATTAATTGGAGTATAGAGTGCAGATTATAGGAAGTAATTGTTCAATGTAATTTTGCCCTGATCAGATGCCATTTGATGAAGTACGTCCAGTTCTAGACAATATAGATCCATCTATCCATCTATCTATCCATCTATCTATCCATCTCTCTCTCTCTCTCTCTCTCTCTCTCTCTCTCTCTCTCTCTCCCATCGCTCTCCCTACCATTTTAAAAGACAATCTTCAAATGCAGGCTACCCAGATATGTGAGGGGTCTGGAAACGAAGCCCCATAAGAAATGACTAAAGAACCTGAATATGTACCAATTGTGCCCTACAACCAGGCTTATTTCAACCTCTTCTCTCGGACCTGTGTCCAGATTGTGATTCTACTGCCAGATGCCTCTTATGTTCAGCCCCGAAAGAAATTTCCCATGATAGCAGGGGAATTTATTTTGATCAAAGAGAAACGATGTCAGCAAAAAAGTATTTCTCGGAGGGGACGAGTTACATACCCAGAGAAGAAAAATGGTGTTCTCTTTGTTGTTGGTGGAACAGATGAGGTCAAACACATCCTGCAATTTTCTTTGACAATCTCTTCTGTCTTGTAGCTGGAGTCCATTAAGGCTGCCTTCCTTTATTGTACATGGGAGGTTGGTCTTCGCAAGTCCCACTTTCCTAATGGAACAACAAAACCAAATTGAAAACATCAGAACATAACGTGGCTGAAGACAAAACGGCCGGCTCTTCTCTTAGCTGCGTGATGTCACCTCAGATCAACAGTGCCAAAGAGAAAGGCAGGTGGGGTGTTAAAAAAAGAAACGGACAAGGAACCATCAGCTCAACTACATCTAAAAGGTGAAAAAAAAATACACAGCTGACTTGATTCTTGTTTCTCTGTCCTGCTAGGCTGAAATGCATCATTTCTGTCTTAATTTCTCTCTCCCTATCTCTAATCTCTCTCTGTGTCTCTGTCTCTCTTTGTATCTATCTATCTATCTATCTATCTATCTATCTATCTATCTATCTATCTATCTACCTACCTATCTACCTCCCTCTCCCCCCCCCCCCCTCCCTCTCTGGTCCTCAAAGCTTGTTTGTTTTCTTGCAGACATTTCATTACTCAACTAGGGAACATCCTCAGTAGTAGAAGGGAGAGCGATTCCTATTTATCTACTTCTACTCCTAAGGACGTTCCCTAGTTGAGTAATGAAATGTCT
>NW_020769426.1:664416-754493 GCF_900518735.1 Pseudonaja textilis | reverse complement strand
ATCTATCTATCTATCTATCTATCTATCTATCTACCTCCCTACCTACCCCCCCCCCCCCCCCCCCCCTCTCATATATGGCTGTATAAATATCTTTGGGACAACCATAAACAGGATGATTATCATTTCCTCTTCCTTCCTCTTCCTCCTCCCCTGCCCCTTCCTCCCTGTTTTTATTTTTGTAGACATTTCATTACTCAACTAGGGAACGTCCTTAGGAGTAGAAGTAGATAAATAGGAATCGCTCTCCCTTCTACTACTGAGGATGTTCCCTAGTTGAGTAATGAAATGTCTGCAAGAAAACAACCCATCTTTGATGACCTGTGAGGACCTTGAAGTCCAGCGAACTGCAAAAGCTTCTTTTTCCCAGATTGCCCATCTACTTTCGGTTTCAGTTAGTTTACGGGAAGTATATGCACACGGTTGCAGAGTCCCCATCTCATTTGCTTGTAGTAACACCGCCCCGACTGCTACGTCACTCGCATTGGCTTGGATTACAAAAGGAGCGTCCATGTCCGGGTGCTTGAGTACTGGTTCAACAGCAAACAGTCGTTTCAGCTTTTCAAAAGTGGCTTGACATTCCATGGACCACTCCAGTGGTTTACTAGGCTTTGGTTTCACCTCACCTTTGGTTTTTAGGAGATTTGTGATAGGCATTGCAATCTTCTCAAAAGCAGGGATAAATTGACAGCAAAAATTAGCGAATCCCAAGAAACTTTGAAGTTGTTTCCTGGTGCGGGGAGGGGCCCGTTCCAAAACGGCACGAACTTTCCCCGGATCCATTTCTATGCCATCATGTGAGATGCGATAACATAAATAGTCATTTTTTTCCTGCTGGAATTCACACTTGGACAACTTTGCATACAGCTCAGCAGCTCGAAGTTTTTCCAGAACTGACCACACTAGTTTCACATGTTCATCACAAGTCTCTGTGTAGATAAGAATATCATCAAGATAAACCAACACCCCTTTATATAGATGTCCATGCAACACCTGATTGATCATTTGCATGAATACTGCAGGGGCCCCCTGTAGGCCAAATGGAAGAACGTTTAATTGGAAACAACCCACTGGGAAGTTAAAAGCAGTTTTCCCTTCATCCCTTTCCTTAATTCGAACCCAGTAGTATGCTTCTCTCAAGTCGAGTTTTGTAAAAAATTTCCCTTTGGCCAAGTGGGCCAACATGTCCTTCATCAAGGGGAGGGGGTACACGTTCTCCACTGAAATAGCGTTCAGGTTTCTGTAGTCAACACATAAACGAAGGGAGCCATCTTTCTTTTCACGGAACAATACTGGGGCTGCTACCCGGGGTCTAGCCGGTTGGATGAAACCACATTGCAAATTCTTATTGATAAATGACTGCAGCTCTTCTAGCTCTCGCTGTGTTGAGTACAGTTTCGGTTTTGGGAGTTTCACCCTGGGTAAAATTTCAATACTGCAATCTGTTGAACAATGGGGGGGGGGGACACCTCATCTGAGGCCTTTTCACTGAATACTTCCTTTAAGTCCCAATATTCCTCCGGAATTTTCTCCTCCCCCTTCAGGTACTCAGTGCCAGTGGAGGCCAGTTCAGTGGGATTCTTGAGTTTCATTTGAGATTGCCCCTCCCCTTCTGGGTGCTGGTCAGTACGTATGCGCAATGACCCCCTCCCCCAATCAACGTGGGGGTTCCATTTCCAGAGCCAGGGCAACCCCAGTATTAGGGGGCGCTCCATCCCAGGAGCCACAATAAAACACAAAGTCTCTCTATGCTTCCCCATCATCATTTCTATTGGTTCCGTTATGAAATGTGCAGGGCCGGCCCCAGCTACCGATCCATCCAATTGGCAAATGGCTATGGGCGTTTTTAAAGTCTTTAGCCTTAAGCCCATTTTCTCCACCAATGGGTAGTGGTCATTCCTGGAGGAGGCTTTTCCTCAGGATCCTTCCAACCGACTCCCAGGGACCATTTGGGTTTTACAGCTGTTTTTCCCCCAAGATTTAGTTCTGCTAACAAGTCGGCTTCCCCTGCTTCCTCTAGCAGCAGAGAATCTTGTCCTCCAGTTGCTCCCAGGTCTTCTTGGTCGCTGGCTGGATTTGACATTGTGTTCAGACCCCGTCAAAAGAAAATTTATTAATTCTCCAGGTGGGCTAGTAATGTGGAGATTCAGAATAATGTCAGCTGGTGCTCCATTCAAAATCCAAGAAAGAAATACTTTGACTCCTTTAATCAGAGAAAAGATATCTTTTACTGGAAATCAAGTGGTAGCAACAAAAGAATTCTGAATCTGAGAAAATGGGCGCGTAAATCACATATACAAAGTAATGGCAATGTTTCCACCCCCAATAATTCAATTGGCTCATCCAATTAAAAGTTGTGTATATCATCATGTGGGCATCTCCAGGTGGTGATGAGGCTTCTGTCTGTTGACCTTGACATAGTCTGATAAAGGGTGGCAGCTGCGCATAGCATAGGATAGAAACCTACGCAAGAATGTAACCCCCCCCCCAGTTTATACAGTTCTGGTTTGTAACACCTCCAGCTCACTTCCCATAACCATGTCCCCTCTCCTCCCCCCCGTTACTTATGACAGCCGAAAGATGCAAAGCAAAGGGAGAAAATGTTGAAGGCTGACACTAGGCCTACATTTCCAGAGGATATGGCTATCTCGGTGTTTGAAGAAGGGTTGCTTTGTTAATGCCATGAGCTTTATTAAAGCACCCGTGTCATTAATGACACTCTTTTTTTCAGGCTTAGGCAGAAGCCTCAGAAAAGATGTAGCTGCTTTAAAGAGGTCTGTACTCCTATGCCTTGCAAAACATATCTTATTTGCATGCGCATGTTGGTGAATGCATCTTGAATTCCTAAGCAGTCAGGGGAACGTGTGGTGGCACAGGAAACTCAGAAACGCATAAACATTCATTGAGTTCGCTCAACTTTAGAGCAAGATTATTCCATAAAGAACACCACAAACACTCATAAATCAGGAGTGCTCAGGCATAGATTTTCTGCTGTATGCATAACTCAGGGAGGTTCTCATTAGACACTGTGAATTTCATCAAGGAAAAAAAATACACACCCCTATATACATGCTCTGCCATCCCAAATATAGAACTAGGTTAAGGTAATGGAGTCCCTGTGGATTTTACTCCACTAGTTGTGTTGCCACATCTGTCTTTCAAGGCCATTTAGCCAGCGCTGTCTGAAGACATTTCTGTGGTCACGCAAGCCAGCATGACGTCCCGGAGAGCTGTTACCTTCCCACCAAAGTGGTACCTATTTATCTACTCGCATTGGCATGCTTTCAAACTGGTAGGTTGGCAGGAGTTGGAGTTAGAACAGGCGCTCACCCTGTCTCGAACTTGGTCTGTTGGCTTTTCAGCCACCAAGCCTAGCACCTTAACCGCGGAGCTTAATATAGATCTAGAGCATTTCTAAAATAACAAATACAATGAAGAAGCTCTCACTTCCCACCTTGGCTCTTGTGCCTTTTAAAATATTGTTTTCAGTGCACCAGAACCATGTATAAAGAGGAATCCTGGCTGGTTCAACTTACAGCTAAAGGAAGAACAGATGGATTGCCTTAGGTTTCCCCCAAGCTTTTGGAAGGGTGTCATCCAAATGTTTAAATACAGTTGGCAATAATGACGGGAAGTGTCAAAATAAAGTGAATTTCCCCCCTGACAAATGTCAAGGACTCTGTCAAAGTTGGATTTCTATCTAATGTTAACTCTCTGCCTTTTCTGCAATAAATTAGCTAGATTTTACTATATGAATAATTTCTGACATACTTCATTGTTTCATTTGAGGTGGGTTGTCCAGGAGTTGTTAGCCTCCCCCCCCCCAAGAACTAAGAAAGACATGTAGAATTATTTCTAAGAAGTTTCCTTTATTGTTCCTAACCTACAGACAGAAATCTGGACAAATTAGGTGGACTATTTGCACCATAAAACATATAGTCTGGAAACTGTTAGGCAGTAGCCATCTTCACCCTCTTTCTCATACACAAACTATTTAAGCTGCATTGTCTCTTGCTCCTTGGACTCCAAGAATCAAGGGATCCATAGAATACTTCTGAGCAGTCTCATATGTTGTTCCTAACCTATAGACAGGAATCTTGCCAAACTAAATCAGACTACTTGCACCATAAAAATATATAGTCTGGGTACTATTAGGAAGGAGCTGTCTTCATCCCCTTTCTCTCACACAACCTATAGAAATCTTGCCAAGCTGAAGCAACTATCTGCACCACTAAAGATATCCTCAGAATTGCTAGCAAGGATGCATCATAACTCTCCCTTCCATCCAAACGATCTAAGCTTTGCTGCCTCTGGAAGGCAGCCCCTCCCTCCTGGGAATCCAGACTACATCCTTCCCCACTAGATGGCCCTTGGGCCAGTCACTCACTCTCAGACCTAGGATGGAGGCAACAGCAAACCTCTTCCTAAAATCCTTGCCAAGGACACTGAAGGGATTTGTCCAGGCAATCGCCAGGAATCCAAGACTGATTCAAAGAGTCAGCACACAATGATGGATACCACAATTAACTCAGTTAATGCTGGTTTTTCATGACCCCTTGTGCTTCAGCCATCTTTGACAATGGTTGGCCAAGCTAGGCGAATGATGAGGATGTTATCCATTCAGTCGTGTCCAACACTTGGCAATTCTGTGGGCCAGGTCTCTCCACACCTTCTGATCTCACCCGCTTTAGTTGTCAAGGACCATCAGAATTCATGCCAAGCCCTTCAATAGCACAATTGTCCAAGTCTCTGCCCCAGTGACTGCCGCACCAGAGTTTGAAACAGAGAGCTTTTATGCCCTGGCCCAAGAAATTCTGACATAAGAGCCCAAACGAGGCATGCTTACATTTTGGCTGAGTTCAATGCAAAAGTTGGCAACCATGTGGGAGACAGACATCGCTGGTCATTTTGGACTGAGTGGGAAGGATGATTTGGGAGACTCTTCGGTACGGTTTTGCCAAGAGCATTGATTTAGGATCACAAATACACAATTTAAACAGCACAAGCTAGGCAGAACCAAAAGACAAGTGTCAACTAAAAAGATACTCCTTTGGTCTTTGTAGCTGCCAAAAAAAGAGAGGGGGAAAAAAGGGCATTCTTGAAATGCCTAGATAATAAACTTGGCAGCCCAAAGTTGTCGAGGCATAAGAAGGTTATTGGAGTGCATGATCGAAGACTCTTGGAGACGTAGGTATCCCATTGGAGAAGGCACATCCAAGGTGTGGGGGGAAGGCCAGGGTCAAGGGGGAAATGGATGATGGGATTTAGGATCGGCTGCACCCAGCCACACACCAAGATGGCACCTTCTAATAAATCAATTTACTTTTTCTGAGATGTGGTTAGAGACTTTTGATTTGCACGAGGGTGGACTTGTTGGAGCCCTGACAACAAGTAGACCTCAACACATAGCAGTTATTTAGTGACGGCACTGAAAAAAGGATCCGATGACTGATTCTCTCACTTAAACACTTGCAGCCTCCCCACATTCAAAACTCAGACGGTGGGCAGCTGACTCGGGCTTAGGATGGTGGCAGAGTCCAGGGGTCGTGGGGTCCTCTTTTGCGACCTTCTGATGACCCAAGACGTTGGGGAAAAGAGCCAGGTTCACTCAGCAACCGTGTTACTCATTTAACAATCACGGTGGTTCAGTTAACAGCCCTGGGAAGAAAGGTCATAACATGGGACAACGTTCACGGAACCCTTGTCTTGCTTAGCAATTTACATTTTGGGCTTCATTGCGGTGGTAAGTCAAGGACGACCTGCAATCTAGGTTGAAGTGACCCCTCGAGAAGTCAGGGAGGTCAGAGCTAAGTTCCACCCCAGCAGTCATAGCATCTATGGAGAGTCTCAGCCCTCCAGATCCTGGTTGTCCCAAGGAGGCTACTTGATTTTTCTGGTTTTTTCTCTTTGAAGAGGTTTCGCTTCTCATCCAAGAAGCTTCTTCAGCTCTGACTGGATGGATAAATCCCTCCGTTCCCCACCATCCAGTCCAAGCTGAAGAAACTTCTTGGAGGAGAAGTGAAATGTCTCTTAAAAACAAGTCCAGGGAAAGAAGGAAAGGAAAATATCTATGGAGATTCTCAGCCCTCCAGGTCACAGTTATCCCAAGGTGCTTTTTTCAAGAGGCAACTGTATTTTTTCGTTATTCTTTGAAGACATTTTCCTTCTCATCCAAGAAGCTTCTTCAGGAAAAGTCCAGGTCCCTCTTGAAAAAGCCCCGGGGCCACAGCAGTAGGTTTTTGAGCCCTGAAGGGGAGTCTCAAAACTCTTGCTATTGCATACTTCAATCCCCCTGTGCTCTACAGAACGGCAAAAAAAGTGTGTCGCATAATTCCACTCCTCACAGCGCCGTCCTTATCCTGGTAAGCATTTATTAGTGTCCCAAGAGTTTGGCTATCGTTCAGCTCTTAATACCTACCAGAAGCTTCCCTGGAGCTCCGATAATGTGCTCTCTCTTCTTTAATTGCTTTAATGTGGAGCATCAACAGTGATGATGATAGTAATGAAAGAATTCCCCCAACCTCCCGCCAACACGGTGAACGCTGCATTTGAAGTACGCCGCCGTTTCTTTTCCCCAAGACGGTGGCCTTACCCAAATTATCTCTCGAATCCGATGTTGAAACTCAGAGCCGTAAAAAACAGCATTGCTGAGATCTTTTCTGCAGCTATTCAGCGGGAATTATTTCCTACCCCCTTTGTAGCCACAAGTCAGGGGTGAAACTAATTGAAACGGAATGAGGCAATTACTCTGGAAAACAATTTAGGGGTTCAGGGCCGTTGTTTAATCTCCGAGTGCTAATTCATGCTGCACCACCGCCAAGCAAGGGAAAAAGAAAAGATATCCCAGATTATCATATCATGTTGAATGGAGGTTGCTATTTTTCCTGTCAATCAAAGGGAAGAACTAAGAATTAAGCTTGGTGGAACATTTTTTTTTTCTAGTTCACATTGCAAATTATCCACAGCATTTGCATTTTCTAAATCCACATGGATTCCAGAATGTGGGTATGGTTTAATCTTTACAGTTTCCTAAATTTTGTGATGCTCTTCTTCAATAATGCAGCGTTTGGCCATAAATAGCTGGTGTGGTATTATGGTGAAGGTTTTGGACCAAACTCGGACACAGATGTTCTCTGGTGGAGTGTGTCATGCATGCATTCATTCATTCATTCACAAATTGATATGGTCATCAACTCATACACAAGTGACTCCATGTGGCTTGTAACAAGTCCAGTCTGTCTCAGCCCAAATGAAGAGAATAACAGGAGTTGGAAGGGACCTTGGAGGTCTTCTAGTCCAACCCCCTGCTCAAGCTGGAGACCCTATAGAATTTGACACAAGTGGCTGTCCAGTCTCTACTTGAAAGCCTCCAATGGTGGATCACCCACAACTTCTGGTGGCAGGCTGTTCCACTGGTTAATTGTTCTCACTGTCAGGAAATTCCTCCTTAGTTCTAAGTTGCTTCTCTCCTTGATGAGTTTCCACCCATTGCTTCTTGTCCTGCCTTCAGGTGCCTTGGAGAATAGCTTGACTCCCTCTTCTTTTGGGGCAGCCCCTGAGATATTGGAAGGCTGCTATCATATCACCCCGCTCCTTCTTTTTATTAGGCTAGACAGACCCATACCCAATTCCTGTGGCTGTTTTTCAAGTGGTTTAGTCTCCATCCCCCTGGAGGCTGGAGTTACACCCAAGAGTTGTGTTATGGGGGAGGGAAACAGAAGAAGGAAGTGTTGTGAAGAGCAGTCCTTAAGCAAAGATCACCTGTACAACCAAAGACCCTGATGTCACACTCAACAGGTCTTTATCCTTTCATTCTTTCTTGAACCCTGAGTGGCATGGTGGCCTAGTGGTGACAAGGCACTCTTACCTCCCACATGGAAGGTTGAGAATTCAATCCTAGGCAGCGGCAGATGTTTTGCTATCAGGGCACAAAGAGAAAATATTTGCTGTGAACTCAGAATAGGCATCAGGAAGGGCATCTGGCCAGTAAATGCTCCGCTCCATACAGTCGCCCTGACTCCACCCTGAATAAAGGCATTAAACGGTCATTAAAAAAAAAATATCTTGAACCCGGGTTCCATGAAAGCAGCCTTTTTTAATCTGCTAGTTTGCAATCCTTCAGTGAAAACATAACAACACGATGAAATACTATGGGACCCTGTAATAAGTCATCCCTGCTCCTCTTATTTTTATTGACTTTTGTGGGCGTTTATTTTTGGAATATTGTATTTTTGTTGTTTCTATCTTTGAACCCTAGCTGTTGTAGCTTGTGGTTTTCCTATGTAAGCAATGGAGGGATTTTTGTTCGCAGAAGCCTAGAAATATGTTAAATAAATAAAGCTGTTGGCGGTAGCAACATCTATTGAAGTTCCTCAATCAATGGATAGATCTGATAACAAGAACAGGATTCTATGCTAAGCAACCTCTTTAAAAAAGCTAAATATAAGTTTGTTATTAAATGGCTCATTCCACAGCTGAATGACTGGTTTCTCCCTGGTTTCTTTACTTCTTTCTCTATTTTCTCCTTTTCTATGAAAATATAATTTGATTTACCTCCTCGTATCCCCTGCCAATGACACTCACTAGATTCACTGCCTGCAACTTTTCAGGGCAGCTTTGAAGAATCCTTAGAGAATCTGCTACTTCCTGCAAGTTTAATATCAATCAACTCCTACAACTGGAAAAATGTCCAGAGAACTGAAAGGAAAAAGAAGTTTAAACCAGCCACAGTAAAAATTACTTTGCTTGCTATTTATTTCTTTGACTTCCAGTGTTGGAATGGGCTATACAAATGGATAGATTATAGAGACACTGAGGACAGAAGGTCCAGGGAGTCCAACCCCCGCTGAATATTTCATTCTCCTGTCAAATGGGAGCCAGTTTAGCTTAGTGATGAAGGAATCAGGCTAGAAATCAGGAGGCTGCGAGTTCTAGTCCTGCCTTAGCCATGAAAGTAGGCTGGGTGACTTTGGCCAATCACCAGGAGATGGTCAGTTCTAGTTCTACTTTAGGCATGACAACCAGCTAGGCGCCTTTGGGCCAAACACCAGGTGATGGTGAGTTCTAGTTCTGCCTTAGCCATGAACGCTGGCTGGGTGACTTTGGGCCAGCACCTATCTATCAGCCCGATTCCCCTCACAGTGTTGTTGTGAGGAAAATAGGAAGAAGGAATATTGTGTGCATATGCCATCATGAGGTATTTATAAAGGAAGGAAGGAAGGAAGGAAGGAAGGAAGGTCGGTCCTATGGAAAAGGAGTTTTAGTCATCAATAACTTCTAACATTTATCTGCAGCATTGCTTATCTGAATCAAATAGAGGAAAATCCCCAGCAGGAGTAATTCTGATGCATCGTGTTCACTTTCTTCCATGGCCTATTTTGTATGATAGGCTGGAAAATGCATGGAGAATTAAAATGAATATCAGTAAAAGAGAATATTTATAGCTCGAGGTTGAACTGTGGGATCCTTGGTGCTCCCTGAGCTTGCTTGGTTTCTTACACAAAGTTTCACGATGCGACGAAGTGACACCATCGGGGCCAGCTGATTCAATTAGCATCTTCTAGGAAGAGGAAAGGTTCGAACGTGATCGGCCACCAAGGCTGAATTCATGGGAGAGTTGAAACAAAATGGAAGTAGAGGCAACTATCTCGAGGCAAGATCAGGCACCGGATGAGGTCAAAGTCAAGGATGAAATCAGTTAAAACACAACAAAAAGGAAATATTTATCTCCTTTTTATTGTGTTTTAACTGATTTCATCATTCACCGCAAAGAAGAGGGGCTCAACCTCTTGTAGTACATAAAATTATCTGCTACAATGTCCTACCCGTCAATGACTACTTCAGCTTCAATTGCAACCATACACAACCTCACAATAGATACAAACTCAAGGTTAACTGCACCAAACTTGATTGCAGGAAATACGACTTCAGCAATAACAGGGTGGTCAATGTCTGGAATCCTCTACCTGACTCTGTGGTTTCTTCCCCAACCCCCAAAAACTTTAACCTCAGACTGTCTACGATTGACCTCACCCCTTTCCTAAGAGGCCTGCAGGGGGCGTGCATAAGCGCACCAACGTGCCCACCGTCCCTGTCCTAATGTTTCCTTATATTCGTATCCATTGAATGTATTCATAATCATGTTTATACTTATACCTGTTATCTAATACTTGCTTGACCAATAAAAATAAATAAATAAAAATAAACCTGTTTTCCAAGGCATCAGATGACAAGGCAAGAAACAATGGATGAAAACTAATCAAGGAGAGAAACGACCTAGAAGGAGATATTTCCTAAGAGTGAGAACCATCAAGCGGTGCCTGGCCTCTAGAAGTCGTGGGCCCCCCACCACTCGAGGTTTTTAAGAAGAAAGAGGACATCAATTTTTGTCTGAAATGGTCTCAGGTCTCCTGCTTGAGCAGGGGGTTGGAGTAGAAGACCTCCAAGGTCCCTTTCAGCTCTATTATTGTCTTCCGAGATGTGTAATCGTGGCTTAACAGCTGGAATACTTCTACAAACAAACTTAAATCTCTGGATTTCAAGGTCATCCCCCAGAAGTTCCACAAAATTTTACAGCCCACGTTAACATTGCTCTCATTAAAATTTCATTTTGAGAATGAATTGTTATTTAGTTCAATATAATTGGAATTGAAATTAACGTACATTAAGTTGATTAAGCGCAACTACCATAGCAGATCATTTCTCCCTTTTCACAAAGTAACCATTAATCTTGCGTGACAAGGCGCAGGGCAACTTCTGGGGAGGGGTGGTGGTGGGGAGATACAACCATGTGTCTGGGATGCAGCAGGACCATAGATTGGAAAGGGTCATCAAAGGAGTCCAAACGGAACCCCTCAAAGATCTGCCCAACCTCTTCTCGACCACGTCCAGTGAACGGAGCTGACCGTGTTTCTCGGCTGTTGTTGTTATTGCATTCAAGATGGCTGCCCCCTCTAGAAGAACCTCCAGATTTGACCTGGTCCTGTTGCTTGGTAGCCACTTTGCTGGAGATTCCAGACCAAACTCCGACTTCGGTCGAGGCACATGAAATCGTGGAGTTGAACCTTCATAGAAACACCGTGTGGGAAAGATAGGCTGCTTCTGTTAGCATGTCTGAATCCCATCCTAAAGCAAGGAGCTCAGGCCTGGATTCGCTGCTTGAGATCCAGCTTAGTTCCTGGGGCTGGAGAACTTTATTCTGTGGGTGCATCTGAACGCTGGGTTTTCTCTTAGCAACCACTAAATCAAGCAAGCTTCCTCAAATGCAATTGGACCAGGCAGAAATCTGGCTTAGAAAATCAAAATGTGGTTTGAAGCATGACTGGTTGCCTCCTCCTTAAAGCGGCTTCATTTCCTTGGCTCACCCTGTTGCTTCCCACAGATGATATGTCATTCTGGCAAAACTGTATTTGGCTTAAAGTATTTCCACTCTCGTCTCTAATAAACAAGGTTCATCTTCTCTTTTCTTCCCCTCCCCTCCCTTCTTCCTCCTCCTCCTCTCTCCCTCCCTCCCTCTTCTCCTCTCCTCTCCTCCCACTTTTCCTCCTTCCTCCCTTCCCTTCCCCCTCTTCTCTTAACCCCTCCTCCTCCTCCTCCTCCTCTTTCCCTTTTTCCCCTCTTCTTTCTCTTCCCCTCCTTTCTCTTCTCTTCTTTTTCTTCTCCCTTTCCCCTCTCCCAAATCTTGGAAGACTGTTATCATGTCACCCCTCGTCCTTCTTTCCACTAGACCAGGCAAACCCAGTTCCTGCAACCGTTCTTCATATGTTTCAGCCTCCAGTCCCCTAATCCTCTTGGTTGCTCATTTCTGCACTCGTTCTGGAGTCTCTACATCTTCTTGTATAATATGGGGACCAGAACCGGACGCAGGATTCTAAGCGCGGTCTTACTTTGAAGTCTTGTGGGCTTCAACTCCTAGAATTCTGGGGCACTGAAGTCCACAGGTCTTAAAGTTGCCACGGATGGAGACCCCTAGCCCGACTTCTCTTTTAACCCAACAAGACAGGTCTACAAAGGTTAAAAGAGAGAGAGAGAGAGAGAGAACTCAGGACGGATGCCTGGTCTGTAGCCCTGAAGGTTATTTCACATTCACTTTGCATCCTCGCCTCTCCCGAGACAGAAGCAAACTCTTGCGAAGAGCATAAATTCTGGATGATGCCTTGTCCATCAACGTCTTGCAGCTCTTCCATAACATGAAATTTTAAATTGGCCGGGGATTTTGGAAACGTGTTTAACAAACCTTGCTGAATGTTTTGCCATGCCTGGCCCGATTGGAGGAAATTGCAACGGTAGATGGAAGCCCGCAGCCCTGATTATTTCAGCACCGCTCATCGGATGCAAAGCATGTCCCAAGGCCTATCTGACCACTTAGGCCGGGCAATCGCGGCTGCCGCATGCTTAGAGGCATAAATGCAGAGGGCCAAGCGATGTCCCTGCCACGAACAGGAAGGCCAGCGGTGGGAATGGCGGAAGAGCAAATCCCGCCTCGTGGCTCTTTCGTTTGAATAGTAGGACACGCGTCCGTTTGACTCCCAAACAGGAGAGGGGCGAGTGTGGACGGGCACGGCGCACCTGCCGCCTTGAAGAAGTGGGATGGCTTTCCTTGCAGGAGAACCACGCGAGCCAGTCTGGTCCGGAGGTTCAGGCAGGTTCACGCGATTATGAGCTTTTATTGTCAATGTGTGTACAATGAGATTGGCTGAGCCTCCCTTCGTGCTTTGCTGGCTGAGGAATTCTGGGAGTTGAAGTCCACAAGTCTTAAAGTGGCCAAGGTTGGAGACCTCTGGGTTAAGGTCATGAGTTCAAGTCCCGCCTTAGCCATGAAAGCCAACTGGGTGACTTTGGGCCAATCACCAAAGAAAATTGAACCCAGGAAATTGAGGTCAGGACAGACTAACAAGGATGAAACTAAATGGAACTAGTTACCTCAGTATGGTTTGTCTGAGAACTGTTCTTGAAGACAGGTAGTCCTTGACTTACAACAGTTCACTTAATGACAGTTCAAAGTTACAACGGGACTGATTTGTTTATCCCGATGTTCAAATCAGATCAAAATGATGAAAATGTATTCTAAAAAAAAATGCAGGCAGTCCTTGACTTATGACCACAATTGAGCCCAAAATTTATGTTGTTAGTAAGATTTTTCCCCATCTTATGACCTTTCTTGCCAAGGTTCTTGAGTGAATCACTGCAGTTGTTAAGTTAGCAACACGGTCGTTAAGTGAATCTGGTTTCCCCAATGACTTCGCTGGTCAGAAGGTCGCAAAAGGGGATCATGAAAGGGGATGACCCCTGGATAGTGTGACCGTCATAAATATGAGTCAATTGCCAAACCTCTTAATTGTGATCATGTGACCGGGGGGGGGGATGCTGCAAGGGTCATAAGGGTGAAAAACGGTCATTTTTCCAGTGCCATTGTAATTTTGAATGGTCACTAAGTGAAGTATTATAAGTCACGGACTCCCTGTACTCTGAAATGGAACCATTTAGTAAAGCAAGAGGTTAGCCAGAGCTGAAATGGAATGATAAAATTGTTTGGTTTTGGTTTAATCTATAAAAGGTCTTTTCTCTCTCTCTCTCTCTCTCTCTCTCTCTTTTTTGGCAGAAGTTCAATTGCTCCTGTTGCCCTTCACCCTTTCATGAGGGCCAGTTGTCTTCTGCAGCTCTTCGGGGTACATTACTTTTTAATCAGTCCTTTTTCATCCTGTTCTTAATTTTGCAATGGTTTGGGGCTCTTAAATAATTTCTGCATTCCACCTCCCGACTTGGGCAAAACACCCTGTTAGCTTCAGGCAAGGCAACTCTTGCAAAAAAATTCTCTCAATCCTTCACTATATTCGTGTTGAGCTGGAAGTTTAGACTGATGGGAGAAGTTTCGACAGAGGGTTGGTTTTTTTCCCCCCTGTCTATTCTTTCGTGGAATAGAGGGATCTGAGGACAGCGGAGAAGATTATAGGAGGCTCAATTCCCCTCATTCGGGATGCCGCTTACAAGCGCTATGCGCTTAGAGCTCCAAGCATTGTTAGAGACCCCGCACAGCCACTTCACGGCCTGTTTGTGTTGCTCCCGTCTGGGAGGAGCTTTCCAAGTATTTCTAGCCGGACTTCCAGATCCTGTAAGAGCTTCGTTCCCTGGGCCATCCGCCTGGTAAAACTCACAATACTTGTTTTTCTCACTATGTACATGTATACATCTGAACTAGACCGTGTTGTTTTTCTGTGTCATATAATATAGGTGGGGTATGTGGGTATATGTATAAATATTTATTTATTTCTCTATTTATTTATATTTTTGTCATGCTTATGTAGTTACATTGGAGGTGGTGACCCTTTGAGAGTTGTACGCAATGAAATTTCATTTTAAGGTATGCTGATTAGTGTACATTCAAAGTGACAATAAAGTTATTCTAAGTTCTAAGTTCCTCAGCACGTAGAAGATCTGTAAAAGTCATCTCTTGGTTAGACTTGCAGGCAGTGGTTAATCAGTAGAATTAATTCAATGTTTTCAGCCGTTGGAGTTTCATATTAACAGTTCCCTCTCTTGAGTGCTTCCCTAAGCAGAAAAATGGGCTATATGTTGAACAACAATCGTGATTAAATAAATAAGCAAACGCTCCTCGTTCTTCATATTTATGAATGTCTACTCGGAGTGGAAGCCATCAGCATGGATTTCCTTCCGAACAGCAGAAGCCCCCTCATGGATTCCAAACTGGGGGCCAGTCTGCACATTATGGGAACTGGAAAACGCTTCCTTTGACGGGCTATAATTAATCCGACAGATTAGTCGAATTAGTCGAATTCTCACTTCTGCAATGGGAGTTTTGTTCTTTGTTATCGTTTATTCTCTCTCGGTGCGTTATCTCTGCATATAAAACCAAAGATGCTTTTGCGGCTCCTCATGTGATCCCTGCACCCAAAAGCTGCTCAGTCTCTTAACTGCTTTAACTGGGTTAACTGTGAGGTGCCCTTGGTGTTCTCTGAGCTGGGTGACTTTCTTGAAGAGAAAGTTTTATTACCCATTACTAGATAACATCATCGTGGGATCAGATGAAGTGACCTAGTTTGGGTAATAAAACGTCTGCAAGAAAATCACCCAGCTCAGAGAGCACCAAGGACACCCCACAGTTCAACCCTGAGCTATAAATACTCTCTTCGGTGCGTTAAGTACAGCAGAGAATCCACTTGTCTGGTTCTTTGTTTCAACTGTTTCTCTTCCCTTTTTCTCCTTCCTTTGGTCCCTCTGTTGACGTTGGACCTTGTCCTTCCCATCTCTTAATCAAAGGTCCCCTTCAGTGCTAGATCACCTGAGATCACCATTCTTTTTCAGACCGGTTCCACAGCAAGTTTCCATCTGATCATTAACCCGATTGCTTCAGTCTGAGCCTCTCAAATTTCTATATCTTTAAGATCCTCCCTTACTCCGTTGCAGAGCCCTAACCCCGCCCAGACAGAACAGTCCTTCAGGTATTTGGTTTGAGGAGAATATAGGTAGATCTACAGGCTCTCTGCTATAACACCCGTCTATCTGTCTTTCTGTCTATCCATCTGCCTAGGTCTCTGTCCATCTGTCTTGGTCTACATCTCCGTCTCTATGAATATGTCTATGAGTCACTATCAAAACTGACACCAGCCAGAACATAGAAAAACTCAAAGAAGCAGTGCAAGATGGGAAGATGTGGAATCTTCCAGTAGAATCACCAAAGATTCTATGGCCCATAGAACCACCAAAAGTTGGACTCAACTGAACAGATATCATCATCATCATCGCCATCTCCATATCCATATTTACCTGACTCTTTCCATCTATGCATCCATCCCTATCTATTCTCTCTCCCTCCCTCCCTCCCTCCCTCTCTCTCATATCTATAACAAGCCGGTTTTCAAGGTGTACATTTTGAAATCATTCCATCGACAGTACTGTAATTGCTCTAAAATACAAGTAAACATAGGCTGACAGAGCAGTCTTCCTTGAAGTTCAAATTAAGAAATACATCCAAATAATGAGAAAAAGTTAATGGGGGGTGAAGCTAAGTTTGCCTCTGTGACAGCAGTCTTCCACTGGGCCTTACCCAAAACAAAACAAAACTCAACACTCAACTAATGAGAGGGATAATGTCTGTCTCCCCCCTCCCTCCCTCCCTCCCTCCGTGTGTGTGTGTGTGTGTGAGAGAGAGAGAGAGAGGGGTGGCGGTGGTAAAAAGTGATTTTATTGTACATCGGCTCTGCACCCAGCATTTTGGATGTTCCTTGCATTGTTTACATGCATAATGGCACCAATTTGGAGTGGTGGTTAAACATCAGGCTAGAAGTTGGGAGACTGTGAGTTCTAGTTCCACCTTAGACATAAAGCCTGCAGGGTGACTTTGGGCCAGTCCTTCTGTCTCATCCAAGGAAGAAACAACAGAAGAGGGGATTACAGATGAGAGAGTTAGAAGTAGAGAGATGAGGGGGTAAAAAGGGGAAGGAGAAGAAGAGGGGGAAGAAGGCAAGGAAAAGAAGTTGTAAAAAACAGAAACAAGAAATGGAGAAACAGAGAAAAGATATAAGGATTGTAACCATAAGCTTGTTTAGAGATAATGGGTGAAAATTTAATTGCAAAAGGGATTCTGCAAAGGTACATAAGATAGCATTGTTATATTACAAATAGAAATAATTTTAGAAAATATAATGAAGGATAAAATATTTACTGTAATGTAGTGGGATGTTTGTTAATAAATAAATGAATTAAAATGATTGAGAGAATTAAAAGGGAACATTTTTAATAATTAGTAATGATTTATAAAAATATAAGTGAGAAAGATGGAATATTAACTATGGAAAGTTTATAAGTGTTCCCAAGAAAGTATGATATTTAATTGAAAAGAAATGTTAAAGATGTTAAGATTTTAATGCATATTAATGATAGAATTGAATTGGAATGGAATGTGTGTTTTATTTACACACACACACACACACACACACACATATATATAATTTTTTCTTTTTAAGAATATAATCTCTATTTTAAGAATGTACCAAGCAGAACTCGATTTGAAGTTATGTATTATACTGAATGCTATAATCTTAAAGGTATACACTGAAGCTTAAATAAGAGTTTGAATGAATAAAAATAAAGGATATAAAGGTGTCATACTCTAATTGATAACTACAGGAAAAAATTTGCTTAATAAGAAAAGATAATGTGAAATTGAAACAGGACAGATGAAAGTATAAGTATAATGATTTGAATTGAGATGAGATAATTAAAACAAAGTTGAGAAAATTAAAAGAGGAGAAAAACTATGTAGAAAATATAAAATGGTAATAAGATATGGAATAGAATATAAAAATGAGCATGAAATTGAATTTTGTGTCTGTATGAAGAAGTGATAACCTGGGACCATGTTATTTTCAAAAAAGATGTTTTATTTGTATTTTGTTTTTGTGAAAACCCAAATAAAATTTTCAAAAAAAAAAAAAAAGTACAATTCTCTTTAAAAAAAAAAACTGTCTTAAATGTCACGGTTTCTTTAAGAAACAGGGCTGATTTTGCTAAAAAAAAAGGGGAAAAGGCAGGGCCTTCCTAACCAGAAAGTTCGCCTCACTGCTACTTCACCCCAAGGTGGAAAGTAGAGGTTAACTCAGAGAACGTCCTATCCAGGGTGGATTTCCTGCCAACAGCGAGCTGATGCTCCTAATCAACATGCGTTTCTTTAAAAAGCTACAGGAGGAGCTGTTGCACTTAATGGGGGGAAGCGCCCTGAAATACGAGTGGTAATAGCTTTGTAGCAGTGAGGCTGCCATTAATATCACCCAGAGAACCGAAAGTCTCGCAGCTTGAAATATTTACACTGTTGGGCTGAATTTTCCCCAGGGACCATTGCAAAGGCCAAAGATATACAGCATTGCTGGCTGGTGTTTCTTTCCCGTCCTTAATTGCTATGATTTGAGGGGGTACATGTGTACGTCGAGGGAATTACCTAACTGGAAGGAAAGGAAGATGAAGATCCTGTCCTGATGGGAATTTTATTCAGCTTACTGAACTATATTTAGCAAGATTCTTACTCTGGGATCATAAAGATGCTTTAAATATTCCCCCCACCCCCCAGCAAGTAAAATCAATGTTATCAGGTTGTGATGAATGTTGCATACTTTTTGCGTGATGATTTCTACATATTTAAACAATTGCATAACGGAGATAAAGGATGGCCTTTAATGCGGCAGCCACGAAAGTAATCAAGATATCAATTAGTATGTCTTACATGGAATAGCTAATCAATCAATTTTATTACATGAAATAGCTAATCAATCGATTTTATTTATTGCATGGAGTAACTAATCAATCAATCTTATTCATTGCATGGAATAGCCAATCGATCAATTTTATTTATTATGGCTGTTAGACAGCAAACAAAACAGAAAAAAGGGGAAAAAATAATAAAACTGAGATAAAACAGCTAAGCCACAAATAAACACATGCGGCCATACATCTTCGATCTTAAATCTTCCTATGGATTGATTCCCTGCCAAAGTCTTAGCACTAGATAACAAAACTTGGCAGTGATATAGGTTGCACAAAAAGCCTTTATCAGCAACCCAAAAATTGACACCGAAACTGTCTGATTGTCTAAGAAAGAGGGGAAAAATTGAAATGTTGATGCAATATAGTATAAACCTGCAATATAAAAGGTGTTTTAGGCCTTTCCTTTGGTGCATCACAAGAGCAGAAACAATGAGGTGACTTTTTATTGTCTTCGAGAAGGCTATTACAGCAAATTCTAGTGAAAGTTCAGAGGTTGGTTGAATAGGTCAGGGAGTAAATACAGGGTACCATAACGTTGTGATGGATCGTTTTTGAAAACTTACAAAAATTGCACAGTTGGTTTAAATTATATGGCAACCCAATTTCAAGTGATTGTTGGACAATCTGATTTTCAACCCTTGACCAGCTAGATAACACGGTTCCAATATTGGAAGGTCTCCTAAGAAGATGAGAGGGTCAAATTATTTTCCAAAACACCTGAAGGCAAGACAAGAAACAAGGGTTGGAAATTCACCGAGGAGAGAAGCAACCTGGAACTACGGAGAAACTTTCTGACAGTGAGAACAATCAACCAGTGGAACAGAAGTTGCCCCCGGAAGTTGTGGCGGCTCCAACACTGGAGGCTTTCAAGAAGAGACTGGACGACCGTTTGTCTGAAATTATATAGGGTCTTCTGCTTGAGCAAGGGGATGGACTAGAAGACCTCCAAGGTTCCTTCCAATTCTATTATTCTATGTTCTACGATGTAGCTGAAGTGATTGAAGATAAACCACCTGAAAGGAATTTTTGCATCAGGGACTTTTTCCAAATAAATTGGTATGAATTAGTGAAAACAGCCCAGTGTGATTGCACTAATTGACTGTACTCTGTTTTTCATATATATCTATATATATCTATATCTATCTATCTATCTATCTATCTATCTATCTATCTATCTATATATATATATATATATATTACAGATCATAGTGGTGCAGTGGTCAGAATGCAGCATTGCAGGCTAATTCTGCCCATTGCCAGCAGTTCGATCCTGACCGGCTCAAGGTTGACTTGTCCTTCCGTCCTTCCGAGGTGGGTAAAATGAGGACCCAGATTATTAGGGGCAAGAGGCTGACTCCGTAAACCGCTTTGAGAGGGCTGGAAAGCAGTATGAAGTGGTATAGAAATCTAAGTGCTATTGCTATTTTGTTCAGGGTAAGGTTAAAATAAAAAAAAAAAATCCAAAAGAAGACCAATAAATAATTAAATAAGAAAGGACCAACCCCCCCACAAAACAATCAAAACAACAATTTGAAAAGGTGCATCAACCCCCCCACACACACGCACCATATCTACACATATTATCCCCTTTAATTGAACACTGATTAATACATTAGAACAACGTTAGTCCCGGCCCCTTGTGAAACAGGGCCATCTTTAAACTACTAAATCTATTTGCAAATTATTATTGACCTGTCTTCTCTATGCTATATTAATGACGAAGTAGTTAAGAGCAAGAATAGCAACACTAAAAACAAAACAAAATTCAAGTTCCCAAACTCTCTGTTAGCCAACTGTGACTGTAATCCACACGTAGGAAGGTTCCCACGGCATCGTATCCATCCCAAACCATCCCCAAAGCGATGCATTATTCGCCCTGGATCGCATATCCGTGTCTGCTTCCAACTGTCCTCTCTTTTCCAACTGCACGTTGGAGCTTCCGTTGCTCTTGGGGGCCGATGTCCCCTTTTGGGTCCCATTTCTAGGGCTGGAGGTCTTCACCGAGAGCCAGAAGAACAGGGCATAAAGGAAGTACATGGCAGACACCCAGTTGTGGGCAGAGATGTTTTGTCCTGGAAAAGTTGAGACCAGCAAGAACGGTGGCGGCCAAGGAAGCATTTCCACCTTAGCAAATGTCAGCCAATCCCTTAGTGGAGATAAAACACGGAGAAATGGAAGGCAGGACTGGCCCAAGGAGAGCCAGAGATGCCAGAGGCGCTGGGGAGCTGCTGCTGGCAGAGCATTAAATGCTAATGCATGCTAGTCATGTAGCTGAAGGTCATGGCAGCCACGGGGCTCCTCTGGGTGCATGAAATGAGGAGCCTCACGAGGTCCTTCCGCTGTTGGGCTGAACAGGGGTTGAGCGTGAATTGAAGTGAGTGAGTGAGTGAGGGGGGAGGGAGGGAGAGGGAGGGGAGGAGAGAGAGAGGGAAGGGAGGGAGGGAGAGAGAGACGGAGACTGTATAGCATTGTGGCTGGAGTGCCACTTTGGATGGACACAGGAGAATGGAGTTCAAATCCCAGCTGTTACCTCTCTTCCCAGTAGGGCTCCTTGAGTAAAGGCCCACTAAATGTTCACCTGCCTGTCTCAAAATTGTGACCTGAAGAACAGTGGCAGGAATTTGGGTAGGTCTACTTTAATGAAAAGAAGAACTAGGGGAGACTTAACAGCAGTCTTCCAATATCTCAGGGGCTGCCCCAAAGAAGAGGGAGTCAAGCTCTTCTCCAAAGCAGGACAAGAAGCAATGGGTGGAAACTCACCAAGCAGAGAAGCAACCTGGAACTAAGGAGAAAATTTCTGAGAACAGTCAGAAGTTGTGGGTGCTCCAACAATGGATGTTTTTAAGAGACTGGACAGCCACTTGTCTGAAATGGCCTAGCGGGGGTGGGCTAGAAGACCTCCAAGGTCCCTTCCAGCTCTATCCTGTACCTAACAAAGATTCTCCAAGTGCAGCACAGATCGCTCTCTCTGGGCTGTAGATCGGTGGCTAGTGACTCAGCGGTTGCAAGGTGCTTCTGGTAGCCATCCCATCCTCGTCGCCAGTGTTAAGTTTGAGCAATGAGAGGCTGAACCAGAGCATGAGTGCAACAATACTTTATTTTATAATAAAAGGGCTGACCGTGCTTGCCAAGCCTGGAACTGGCTCGCAGCAATCAGCAGCCAGTTGGACCCCGCAGCCTGCTTTTATAGCTGGCTGCTGGGGAGAACTGACCAATGGGAATGGGGGAATAACGCCCACACAAAGTGAGTGGACCTGAGTGAGAACTCCTTGAGTCCTCAGGACATAACAGCACATTTCCAGTGGCCTCCAGACTAGCCACGTTCCCTAGTACAAACTCACCACCAGCCATCATTCACCCAACTGGTGTACTGTATGGCTTCCTTGCCAAACCTTTGTGTCTAGGTGGCATATATGTGTCACAAATACATAAATAAAACAAATAACAATGATAAACTTCCATCTGGGAGGGTGAATTAAAATAAAACACCTGCTATAAATGTCATGCTTTGCAAAGAAGCAGATCCATCTTCCCACCACTTGACGATGGTGCGTGTCTTTCCAAAGGGACAAAAATATGGGAACAAAGGCAATGAGGTGAACTAGGGAACCCTGCAGCAGTCCCTTAAACTGGAAAGGTCACCCTTTGGAGAGTAATCAGATTCCAGGAGCTCGGATTCACCTGCAAAACGGTGGATTGCAGGCGGAAAAAAGAACTTAAAAGAAGAAAGATTAGAAGTCTGGCTGGTTAAACAGATTTATGGATCAGTTATGCATTATTTTCTTGGATCTGAGGTTGCTAAATGCATGGACTTTTCAGACTCTTCATACTAACCATTTAATAATTCCACAACAAGATTTTTTTAAAAAAAGATTTCGGGTGGGCCTTGCAATGACTAATCCATCCTAAGAGCACCCTGGGGATTCACTTCCTGCAGTGAACTCTTTCGTCCTGTCCCATTTGGTCAGGCAGGGAAGACATCATAGAATCACAGAGTTGGAAGGGACCTTGGAGGTCTTCTAGTCTAACCTCCTGCTCAGGCAGGAAACCCGAGACCATTTCAGACAAAGGGCTGTCCAATCTCTTCTAAAAAAAAACCCCTCCAATGTTGAAGCCCCCACAACTTTTGTATCAAAAGAAAGTCACACAACCCGCATCCAAACCTTCTTCAACCAATCCACCATCGCTCAAAACTAGGCACGCACGCCCCCAACTACCTCAATTCCAACTACAATTGGCCTTAAATGCAAGCTACTCAATGCAAGAAGCCTTGTAAATAAAATACCTGAATTTCTCCTCTTACCAAATACGGCTAAATTCGACATTATATTGGTCTGTGAAACATGGCTCAATGCATCTCTCCCTGACTCCATTACCACAGTAAGAGACTATCATGTTTACCAATCAGATCGTGAAATTCGTAGAGGTGTTGCTATCTTCTATAAAAAGTCCCTACATCTAAAAAACATCTAAGTTACCCAAGAGCTTTGCTCTTCCTG
Source organism: Pseudonaja textilis (assembly GCF_900518735.1). The sequence continues at coordinate 731,721 of NW_020769426.1, read as the reverse complement.
AGACCATCGTCTGTGAACTGTCCTTAAATATCACATTTCGGTTCATCTTCGGTTCACCATCTCTATCTATTGGACCGGACAGAATATGTGTCTGCTTCTTAAAAAAGCTATCCACTGCCATAGCCGAACCTCTAAGCATAATCTTTGAAAAAATCTTTCAGGACCAGCTCCTTGCCAAACCTATGGCCACAAGCCACAGTCATCCCCATCTTCAAAAAGGGAGACCCCAGCCTAGTTGAAAATAACAGACCAATCTATTTATGCTGCATCACCTGTAAAGTCACGGAATCAAGTATTAACCAATCCATCATCTTCCACTTAGAAACAAACAACCTACTCTCTAATAAACAATTTGGTTTCAGGAAAAAACTATCATGTAATCTGCAGCTCTTACACTGCAAAAACATATGGACTACACAACTCGATCAGGGCAAAGCAATAGATGCAATCTACATAGACTTCTGTAAAGCCTTTGATTCAGTGGTACCCAACAAACTACTCCTAAAACTAAAATCTTATGATGTCTCTGGATACCTGCATAACTGGATAGAAGCATTCCTGTCAAACAGACAACAAATGGTCAAAATTGGGAGCGTTCTATCAAATTCTGTACCTATCAACAGTGGTGTCCCCCAAGGCAGTGGACCAACTCTCTTCATACTCTACAAAAATGACCCTCTGTATAAATGACCTCTGTGATCATATTAAGAGCAACTGCATTCTCTTCGCTGATGATGTAAAGCTGTTCAACACCACAGACATACTACTACCCTCCAAAAAGAGCTTGACTATTTATCAGAATGGTCAATCAAATGGCAACTTCAAATCTCAACAAATAAATGCTCTGTCTTACATATTGGCAGAAAAAATCAGAAAATAAAAAACAAGCTAAATAGTCAAGACCTTGGTGAGGATCCAAACTTTGTCAAGGACCTTGGAGTTCTCATCTCAAATGATCTAAGTGCTAGAGCCCACTGTAACTACATAGTCAAAAAGGCATTAAGAGCTGTTAATCTAACCCTACGTAGCTTCTTCTCTGGTAATATCACACGACTAACTAGAGCATACAAAACATTTGCTAGATCAATACTCCAATACAGCTCATCAGTCTGGAACCCACATTATGTATCTGATATTAGCACAGTTGAAAAAGTCCATAAATATTTCACAAGAAGAGTTCTCCACTCCTCTACTCGTTGCAGAATACCTTATGCCACCAGACTTGAAATTCTAGACCTAGAAAACCTAGAGCTACTCCGCCTTCGGTCCGATCTAAGTATAGTATATAAAATCATACATTGCAATGTCCTACCAGTCAATGAATACTTCAGCTTCAACCATAACAACACGAGAGCAAACAATAGATACAAACTCAAGGTTAACCGCGCCAAACTTGATTTCAGGAAATACGACTTCAGCAACAGGATGGTCAATGTCTGGAAGACTCTACCTGACTCTGTGGTTTCTTCCCCAAACCCCAAAAACTTTAACCTCAGACTGTCTACTATTGACCTCACCCCTTTCCTAAGCGGTCTGTAGGGGGCGTGGATAAGCGCACCAATGTGCCTACCCTCCCTGTCCTATTGTTTCTTTTATTTTTCTTATATGTATCTATGTATTTATAACTATGTTTTTAGTTATACCTATTATCTTGTAAGCGATTGACAAACCAAAATAAATACCAAAAAAAAAAAAAAAATACTAACTTCTGGAGGCAAGTAGTTCCCCTGGTTGACTGTCCTCACTGTTAGGAAGTTCCTCCTTAGTTCCAGGTTGCTTCTGTCCTTGATTAGCTTCCATCCGTTGCGTTTTTTCCTGCTTTGGAGAATAGGTTGAGCCCCTTTTCTTTCCAGTGTGGTAGGGAAGGGAAGTGTGTGTGTGTGTGTGTGTGTGTGTGTGTGTGTGTGTAAGAGAGAGAGAGGGAGAGGGAAATGGGTCAATGTTGACTCCCACCTGGACTGATTCCTGCAGTTTCCTTGGCAAGGTTTTTCAGAAAGACTCTTCTGTGTCTTTGAGTTGACCCCCTCTTCTTCTCTGGGTCAACCGCTTGGATATTGGGACACTGTCTACCCGGCTCTTCTTCTCCTCAGACTAGCCAGGCCCACTTCCTGCAACCGGCCTTCATACGTCTTGGCCTCCAGGCTAAGCCTCATCCTCTTGGCTGCTCTCCTCTGCCCCCCGCCCCATGTCTCTTTTGTTATGGAGCCCAGCAGTGAAAGCATTTCAGCTGGGGGGGGGTGGGGTCCAGGAAGAGAAGCTTCTCTGCCACCGCCCCCCCCCCCCCCCCGCCCCTGGGATCCCCCCCCCCAGAGGGGAAGCTTTCCTGGCCTGCCTGGCTCCGGCGGCTCCCGTGGGGTCTCTCAGAGGGACATCAGGCAAACCCAGCGGGGCTGCGGGGCTGCGGGGTGGGGCTTAGGGCCTTGGACCCCCTTCTGTCACCTTGTCACTTTTCCCTGTTTCTCACAATGGGCAGATGGTCCTCAACTTACAACAGTTCAAATTTACCACCATGACTTGTGGCCATTTTTCACACTTACGACCGTTGCAGCAGCCCCACGGTCAGCGGATTTGCATTTGGATTCTGGGCAACAGTCTCACCTTCGTGATGGTGGCCGTGTCTCGGGGTCGTCCCACGGCCCCCCTTGGCCCCCTTCTGACCCGCAGTGGGGGAACCAGGTTCACTGAGCAACCCTGCTGCTAATGTCACAACTGCTGTGACTCACTTAACAGATGAGGCAAGGAAAGTCATAAAATGGGGCAAAACAAAGTTCTCATTCAGCAACCTACATTTTCGGCTCAAATGTGGTTGGAAGTTGAGGACTATCTGTATTGTGATTTTATAGGGTGTTTATCCCCAAAGGGCTTGTTCCAAAAGGCAACTGGACTTTCCCTTTTTCAAAAATGTCCTTCCCCCCCCCAAAAAATATTTCACTTTCCATATCCAAGGTGCTTCTCCAGAATGTCTTGGATGAGAAGTGAAACAATTTTCAAAGGAAAAACCAAGAAGGTCTAGTTGCATTTTGGAAAGGGGTCCACCATGACCCGGATGGTTGAGAATTTCCGTCGACATAGGGCGTTTGTGCTTTTAGCTCTACACCGCCAGAATTATCCCGAGAGATGGGTGGTGTCTAAATTTGACAAATAAATAAGATATCTGGATTGTTGACCTAGATATTGGTGGGGGAGAAAAGGAAAACTGAAGTCCCAGATTTTTAGATTAATTGAAAATTAGACCCAGAATCCAGATGAATTCAGATTCTAATGCCAATAATCTGCCTACAAATAGGGGGGGGGAAATCCTTTAGACATATTTTCTAACAGCTTAACCTTCCTATACTCTCCTTATAACAAATTCCTGCCTGTTCCAGCAGGAAGCCATTGTACACAGAAGAGCTCACATCTTGGATGCTGATTTAGAAATGCAAGCCAGGAAATGTGTTTATTTAGACTCCACAATCAGCTTTCAATTCCCAGAATCCCTAAGTGGCACTATTGAGTTAAAAATTGGAAGGCAGAGTATTATCACACAAAAAATATACCCCCTCATAATATTACAGTCCCAAATCAGCTGGCATTGTTAGAGTAGATTTAAGGATTTCATGAACCGTCGGCTTAAAGATTTGATTTGACCCATCTCACGCAAGGTTGGAAGACACCTTGTAGGTCAAAGAACAATTCTGAATAATTCCACTCCACCTTTATTGGAGGACAATTGTCTTCCAGAAATCTTCTCCAGGCTAAATTTCCCTAACAACCTCCACAAATACTTTACAGCACTTTATAACTCTTGATCCTGTTGGTTGATTTCCTCTGGACATGGTCCACTTTTTCAATGTCCTTTCCCACATATGTGGCCCTCAATTAGATGGAACATTCTAGATGCTGTTGACCAGTGAAGAATAAAGAGGAATTAGGCTAGTTCAGTTGAATCGCTGAGAAGTATTGATTTTCTGTAATTGAATTGGGATGCTCAGTTAAATTATTCAGTTAAAATGATTGGAAATTTCCAAATAGATGTTGGCATTCAGAAAGTTAAATGTAAGGATTTTATCTAAATCAGTTCAGAAAGTTAAAATGAACCACACTTAATCCTTAAATCAATTTAGATTGTCAAATCCAATGGAGTTAATCATTAGAATCAATCTAGAGGTTGTAGTTGCTTCATCATTGGAGGTTTTTAAGAAGAGATTGGGCAACTCTTGGTCTGAAGTGGTGTAGAGTTTCCTGCCTAGGCAGGGGGTTGGACTAGAAGACCTCCAAAGTCCCTCCCAACTACATTCCTACTCTACTCTACTCTACCTTACCCTACCCTACCCTATCCTTCTTATCCCATCCCATTCCATTCTATTCAACTGCAGATTCCACGTGGTGATATTTATCATGAGCTTGACATCCATTTTAATGTCAGTTAATGATCATACCTCATGATGGCCAAGAAGAACGTTTTAATGTGTCCTCAGGATCAAATCACCCATTCATTTTTCCTAATTTCATATCATCAGTGCCCTATGTACATTACTGTAATTATGTATTGGACTATGATAATTAGTAGCTACAACCTCTACAGCTTCTAGTGTCTACTATTAGATAAAATGCTGCTTTATGTTGGGTTCAAAAGGTCTGAATGCTACCAAGCACGTGAACCTGTGCAGAAAAATCCCCCCTTGGTATAGGATAATGTAACGTAAGTTGCAGCAGTGTTAAAACCAATCAAATGAAATCCCCGTGTTCAGGGTTGAATTGTGGGGTCCTTGCTGCTCTCTGAGCTTGGTGGTTTTCTTGCAGACATTTCTTTACCCAGCTAGGTAACACCATCAGTGCTAGCAGTTTACCTAATTGGATAATGAAATGCTATAAGAAAACCACCAAACTCAGAGAGCACCAAGGACTCCACAAAGCTCAGTTCCGATGTGCAAATAGCATTCTACTGCTAAAATAAATGGTCTGATGTGATGAGTTGCTTCTTACAAGAAGGCAAGAAGCTCAGTTCCCAGAAACTGCCCAGCCTTCTCTCAGCTGAGTCTAATGTGTTGTGGGAACATGACCTGAGATGAATGGCTTTAGATTTTTCAGGAGGGCACCAAACTCATTTTTTTAGGAGGGCTCTTATAAAACGATCCAGCTTTCTTCAACTTAGTGCATCGGAAAGGAGGCTAGATAAGAATCTTCCTGTAAATTCAAATGCAACCAAAGAAAAATTGGCCGCTTGTTCAAGCTGGAGAAGAAGGAAACCCGCAAACTGCTACTTATAGTATCTGTACCCAGGAAACTGATAATCTGATGGGACGACTTTATGAACTATATTTATCAGTTCCAACTTTTAGGACAAGGAACGGTACCTTCCGTTCCTTGGAGAACAAAGAATTAAAATTACAGGACTTAAAAATAGGTGAAGTGGGATTCTTACACCAGACAAGATTCTTTCTACAATTGCAGAACAAGGCAGGTATGATTAGATGTCTGTACTGTGTTGAGCAATACGGTGAATCCAACTAACTAAATTCTACCCATGCTCTACAGTTTTGTAGCTGAAGAATGGAGACTGCAGTCACATGCTTGCAAAACAAGGTTTCCTAGCCTTGGCAACTTAAAGGTGGGTGGACTTCAAATCCCAGAATATCTGCCTGGGGAATTATGGGAGTTGAAGTCCACCCGCCGTAAAGTTGCCAGATTAGGAAACTCTGCTATAAAATAAGGTTTCTGCACCGGGACTCTGCTCCTCCCACTCTTCACCAATCACTAGCCGTGATTCCCAAAGGAGGATGAGTTTAATACTGAATATTAAGGACAGTTCGGGGCTTCCAATAGACATTTGAGGGGTTTGAAGGACTTGCCAAGTGGACTGAAGCTCAGAACAGGGATGGAAGGGAAAGAATGAGAAAATGTTGTCCATCTCTTCAACCTCAACTGGTTTAAGATGCCAGAAGTTGGTTCTCTGTTGACTTGCCTCCTTCATGATAATCTCAGAGGTGATAAAGAAACCACCAACATGAAGAATCCAGTCAGGAAATTCCTCCTTAGTTCAAAGTTGGATCTCTCCTTGACCAGTTTCATCTGTTGCTTCTTGTCTTTCCCCTGGGTCCTTTGGAGAATGAGTGGACTCCTTTTTCTCTGTGGCAGCCCCTCAAATATTGGAAGGCGGCCATCAGGACACCCCTAGTCCTTCTCTCTTCAGACTAGACACACCCAGTGCCTGCAACCATCCATCACATGTTTTAGCCTAATCCTCTTTGTTGCTCTTCTCCGCACTTGGTAGAGTCTCAACAACTTTTTTATTTCATGGTGACCAGAACTGGATGCAGGACTCCAAGGGTGGCTTTACCACACTTCTGGCTAGATAGGAAGCTTTTCAGCAGGTAACCGATTTTAGAAAGGCATGGAAAGTCTCAAATGGAAATTAGAGGCACCTGTGTTTGAGAGTGAAGGTTCATTCTCCAGGTTTGTGAGTTGGTTTCTGGACATTTCGTTACCAGGATAGGTAACCTCTTCAGCAGAGTTTAGGGGTGTCTGTGTCAGTGTTCTTCTGCTTATAAAGGCTTCAGGTGTGGGTGTGTCAAGTGCAGGTCTTGTGATGGGTCAGGTGTGAGTCATCAGCCACACTGCCACCTGCTCGAGAGTTCAATCAATGCCTGGCACTCCACATGGCAGCATTCTGGCAAACTTCCATTCCAATCAATAACTCTGAGACAGACAGATCTCAAAGGTACCTTGATTTGGATAGTAAACTGGCACATCTGTGCAATCCTGAATCTGAAAGTTTCTGAGCTTCCTTCAATTCTCCATCCTCCCTTGGCCGTCATCGCATCACATGGCCCAATCACAATCCGTCCAAAGGTAAGATCCTTACTTCATCCTGCGCCATACCCAGTGGCCTTGAACTAACAAAATAATTTTATTTTATCTACTTAGAGCTACTCAAATGAAACCCTCCTTCTCTCACTTTCTCAGGCTTGTTGCAGCGTGGGAGCATCGGATCTCAAAACGATTTCCAAAGCTGACACCACAAGGAATTCCATCCACAGGCACATTGACCTCCCTCCGGCCTACAAACCCCTCAGACTCCACACAGTCAATCAGAGACAGCACTGACCCTCAACCAGTGGTGGGATTCAGCCGGTTTGCACTGGTTTGGGTGAGCTGGTTGTTAAATTACCCGTCCGCCACTATCAAAGTGGATCCTGGGTGCTCCGCTGTGCTGCAACGGGGAAGCCTTCCCTCCTCCTCCTCCCCTCGTGCCAGCCGCTCCTTGTCTGTTCCTCCATTGCAGCGCAGTGCTCAGGGTCCACTTTGACAGCCGGGGGAAAGGTGATTTAACAACCGATATGCCCAGGGTCAGGTTGTCCATTGTGGGAGGATTGTCCCACATGTATGACAGGGTTGGAGGATGGGGATGGGCCAAGCCTCCCATGAGAGCCAGCCTGACCCTGGGCAAACTGGTTGTTAAATTACCCTCCCCCGCTATCGAAATGGATCCTGGATGCTGCGCTGCAATGGAGAAACAAGCAAGGGAGCAGCCGGCACAAGGGGAGGAGGAGGAGCAGGGAGAAGACAGAGGGAAAGCAGCTTTCTCCATCCTTTGCCCCGGCCGCTCCGTTGCCCAGGCAACACCCGCCCCCAGCACTTGCCCCCTCCCAATGACCCTGACCTGATGTTGCCCCCTTATCACAAGACTCACTGATGACTCCCACCTGACCCATCGCAAGTCCCTCACTTGACCCACCTACCCCTGGAGCCCTCACCAACAGAGGAGCACGGACACCCGCTAAACTCCCCTGAGGAGGTTCCCTCGCCTGGTAAGGAAATGTTCAGAAACCAACCCACAAGCTCAGAGAACGAATCTCCACCCTCATCCTCCCCCTGAGCTGCACTTATTCACCACTGTTGCATACCTGTCTCTACCAATTCCTGATTTCCCAGCCAACTTTACCTTAATTGTTATCAGCCAGGACTTTGCAAGTCAGTATTTAAGCAGATGATTACGGAAGTTAAATGAGGGAGAAATCCTTGACTTGCCTTCACGAAAGGATTGTCATGTTACGGGATACCACATAATTAGCAGGATTAAGTTTTCAGAAGTGGAGGGATCACAGTAAAAGCTGTAAGGGGTTTCTACCAGCTTGATAACTCTTTTTCATCCTTTTCCTTCTTTCAACCCACCATGACAGCTAAATTAAGTAGAAAGCAAGCCATGCCCCCGTGCGAGTTCAGGCTTACCTAGAGGTTGACGGAATGCTCAAGTGTTCTAATCCAGTGGATGCACCTGGATCAGTGATTTGATTTGTCAAGGGCAGGATTCAACCTCTCCTGCATCCCCCAGTTTGGAAATCCCAGGCTCTTGTTATGGTCAAGGTTTACAAATGGCTATTGAGATTGAATTTGCGGAATGAATACGTGAAGCCTTGCATGATCCAATGTGGACGTGTCTAAATGGGAGCCAGCCGTGTGCAGCAGCAGCCAAAAAAGCCGAGGCAATCCTAAGTTGCATTAACAGAGGGATACAATCCAGATCAAGGGAGGTACTAATACCACTCTACAAAGCCTTAGTAAGGCCACACCTAGAGTACAGCATCCAGTTTTGGTCACCACATTATAAAAAAGGTGTTGAGACACTAGAAAAAGTGCAGAGAAGAGCAACCAGGATGATGAGGGGACTGGAGGCGAAAACATACAACGATCAGTTGCAGGAACTGGGCTTGGTCAGTCTAGGGAAGAGAAGGACCAGGGGAGACAGGAGAGCATCTTCCAATATTTGAGGGGCTGCCCCAGAGAGGAGGAGGGGGGTCAAGCTATTTTCCAAGGCACCCGAAGGCCAGACAAGGAATAATGGATGGAAACTGATCAAGGAGAGATTCAACCTGGAAACAAGGAGAAACTTTCTGACAGTGAGAACAATCCACCGATGGAAGAGAAGTTGCCCTCGGAAGTTGTGGGAGCTTCATAACTGGAGGCTTCCAAGAAGAGACTGGACTGCCCTCTGTCAGAAATGGTGTAGGCTCTCCTGCTTGGATGGGGGTGGGACTAGATGACCTACAAGGCCCCTTCCAACTGTGTTAATCAGTATCAGTGTCTGTATCAGTGGGAAGAACTTAAGGGTTTAATATGAAGTTCGGACAATGAGAAAACACGTGAATGAAGGGTTTGAACATGGACGGAATGGCAGAGATGACGGCTTTTATCAAAGACACATCTGGTTTTTTTCTACTTGGAAACTGCTTCTGGATTTTGTGCTTGAGGTGAGATAGACTCATTACATGCAAAGCAAGATAGTTCAAGCCACGATGTGTCATAATTGTGATGATGATGGCTTACAGCTCATGAAAACCCCAAATCCACAATCTCTGAAAATTAGAATATTACATGCAATCAATAAAACAAGGATTGTACATAGAACAATATCGGACCTCCGAAAAGTAGAAGCATGGATATGTACTCAGTACTTGGTTTGGGCCCCGGCGTGGCATGGAAGCTATCAGCCTGTGGCACTGCTGAGGTGTTAGGGAAGACCAGGATGCTTCAATCGGCGGCCTTCAGGTGAGTTTGCTGGCCAGTCAAGCACAGTCATCCCACGGTCATTGAACCAGGTTTTGGTGCTTTTGGCAGTGTGGGCAGGTGCCACGTCCTGCTGGAAAATGAAGTCAGCATCCCCATAAAGCTCATCTGCAGAAGGAAGCATGAAGTGCTCCAAAATCTCCTGGTAGACGGCTATGTTGACCCTGGACTTAATGAAGCACAGTGGACCAATACCAGCAGACGACATGGCACCCCAAATCAACGCAGACTGTGGAAACTTCACACTGGAGGTCAAGCATCTTGCAGTGTGTGCCTCTCCATTCTTCCTCCAGACCAGTCTGGGTCCTTGGTTTCCATATGAGATGCAAAAGTTGTCTCTCATCAGAAAAGAGGACTTCAACTTCTTTTGCAACTACCTTTTGAGGCTTTCCCTCCTTAGGGAGGGTGTCAAGGATGGTTTTCTGTACAACTGTCAGGTCAGCAGTCTTTCCCCTGATTGTGATTCCGACTGAACCTGACCTAGAGACCATTTAAAGGCTCAGGAACCCTTTGCAGGTGTTACGGCTTCATTAGCTGATTAGAGTGGGACACTTTGAGCCTAGAATATTGAACCTTTTCACAATATTCTAATTTTCTGAGATTGTGGATTTGGGGGTTTCATGAGCTGTAATCCATAATCATCACAATTATGACACATCACGGCTTGAACCATCTTGCTTTGCATGTAATGAGTCTATCTCATATATTAGTTTCCCCTTTTAAGGCGCATTACTGAAATAAATGAACTTTTGCACGATATTCTAATTTTTCGAGTTTCACCTGTATTGTGATTGTTCCTCTTCCAGCAGCTGCTCATCCAATGGCAGCCCGTGTTGTCTTCACACCCGAGCCGCAGGGTTCTCGATTCAATCCACGATCTCTGCAGAAACCACGTCATACTTGGCTTTCCTCTCCTCCCAAACGCACCCCCCAAATTTCTCTTCCTTCCTTCTGCATCACCACATTTCCTCCCCTCCGAGGGAGAAACGGTGCAGCGGCTCTTTAACCAAAAAATAAAAATAAAAAAAGCCCTCCACACCACATTTGGGACCCAATAAAGCATCCAGACGTTCGTCTCTGCAAACTGTTCTTCTAAGTGGGAGAACTGGGGCGTCTATTCAGTGGATCCTTCTCGGGCGAAGATGCTGACATTGCTCAGGTCAATGGGCCAGGGATCAACAACCCGCCTCCCTGGATGAAACGTCTCTTATCTGCCTCATTGTTTCCCCCTTGCTAGAAGAGGCTACGGAGAATGGAGCTGGGGGATGATCTTCAGTTCAATCCATTTAATCCGATTACAGCTGGAAGGGACCTTGGAGGTCTTCTAGTCCAGCCCCTTGCTCAGGCAGGAGGCCCTGCATCATTTCAGACAAGGGGCTCTCCGGTCTCTTCTTGAAAGCCTCCAGGGACGAAGCAGCCACAACTTCTGGAGGCAACTTCTGCACCCATGGGCGGATTGTTCTCACCGTTAGGAAATTCCTCCTTAGTTCCCGGTTGCTTCTCTCCTTGATACGTTTCCCTCCGTTGCTTCTTGTCCTGCCTCTCTTCAGGGGCTTTGGAGAAGAGGTTGACCCCAATTCTTTGGGGCAGCCCCTCAAATGCTGGAATGTTACTATCCTCTCTCCCCTAGTCCTTTCTTTTAGGCTTGCCATCCTCAACACCTGAAACCAATGTCTTCCCATGTCTTGTCCCCAGGTTTTCAGACATCTTAGTTACTCTTCTCTGCAGTATTTCCAAAGTCTTTTGGAATGGCGGAAGGGTGGAAATACTTTGGAGATACTGCAGAGTATTTCCACCCTTTCATTTGTCGGAAATGGTGTAGGGTCTCTTGCTTGGGTGGTGGTGGTGGTGGGGTTGGACTAGATGACCGACAAGGTCTCTTCCAACTCGGTTAATCTGCTAAGTCTCAACCACTTTTCTTTTTGTAATATGGTGACCAAAATTGGATTCTGTGTTCCAGGTGTGGCTTTACTAAGGCTTTACAAAGCGGTACAGACACGTCATGTGATTTTGACTCCATGCCTCTGTTTATATAAGCAAGGAATTTATTCGCTTTTTCGGCTGCAGCCCAAAGGGGCCACAGGATCCCCTTTTGCGACCTCCTGAAAAGCAAAGTCCCTGGAGGGGAGCCAAATTCACTTAAGAACCCTGTTACTAACTTAACCACTGCAGGGATTCGGTTAACAAACGTGGCAAGAACAGTTGTAAAATGAGGCAAAGCTCACTTCACAATTTTCTCACTTAGCAACCTAAACGTTTTGGGCTCTGTTGTTGTCGTAAGTCCAGGACCACCCCTATTCCAAAGGGGGAGTTCCTCCAACTTAGCCATCTCCTGCTCCCTGCGTTACACGCCGCCTGCCCAAAGTCCTTGTGTTGGTTATTGAAAGGACGGAGTAATTGGGTAGAAGGCAATTTTTCTTTTTAAAAGAGAATTCCCTGGTCTTCCCGGTTAATGACACTCTGCACCTTTATAGCAGAGAAATGACAGTTCCTAGGTGGCCTCCTTTCGTAGAACGATGACAGTGTTCAAATATTTGGTAAAACGGGTCCCTGCACCGTTTGCAGTGGGTGCTCTTCGCCCAGGGACATAATCACGAGCCACTGAAACGGAAATGATCGTGCGCAAAGAAGTTAGGAAGGAAGGAGATTCTCTGCAACCGGAGTGCAGACAGGCAAATCCTTGACTTACGATCACAATTGAGCCCAACATTTCTATTGTTAATGGAGATAGTTGTTAAGTGGATCACTGCAGTTGTTAAGTTAGTAATGTGGTTGTTAAGTGAATCTGGCTTCCTTCCATGGACTTTGCTGGTCAGAAGGTCTCAAATGTTGATCAGGTGACCCTTGGACAGTACAACCATCGTAACTAGGAATCAGTTGCCAAGGGTCTGAACTGTGATCGCGTGACCATGGGGATAATGCAATGGTCGTAAGTGTGAAACATGGTCATAAGTCCCTTTTTTCAGTGCCGTTGTACTTTTGGTCACTAAACGAACTAGGTGTATGTACTTGTATAACAGGAAAAACATAGTTTTTACAGATTACAGATTAACAGAGTTGGAAGGGATCTTGTAGGTCATCTAGTCCAGCCCACTAGGATGTTCCTAGATAACATCCTTTCTAATGAGAAAGATGAAAGATTTTATGAAACATTTCATGCCACAATTTGCACCGGGGTTTTTTAATCTAGCAATATAATCCTGAGCCACTAAAATGAATTACTGTGCGGAAGGAAGGAAGGAAGGAGGAAGGAAGGAAGGAAGGAAGGGAGCCATTCCCCTGAATATTGAAGGCATGCTTGGAAACAGAACACATCTGCAACTGCAAGTAGGGATGCAACGGAAAGGCAATAGCACTTATTCTCTGTCTTGTATCTGGTTTCCTAACAGATCCATGATGAGATTTATTGATTGATGGGCTAGATTTTTATCCAATCTTCATAAAGAACTCCAGAAGGAATCATACATAAAACCTCCTCCCCCTCCTCCTTTTGCCACAACAACCCTGTGAGGTGGGTTGGGCTGAGAGAGAGAGAGTGTGTGTGATTGCTCCAAAGTCACCCAGCCAGCTTTCATGGCTAAGGTGGGACTAGAACTCCCAGCCTCCTGGTTTCTAGGCCAGACCTTTAACCACTAGGCCAGACTGGTTCATGGCATCACCACGCAACTAACACAAATGAAGAATGGGGTTTGTGTGATACCATGCACATCACTGGGGATGATGTCATCATGAAAATGATCCCGCTTGCCTCTCTCTGGTTGGCGAGCCATCCCCCGGGTCTCGTCTGCTTGGGCCACTTTGCCTGCTTCATAGGTCGAACTGCCCAGCGGGTCATTTGCATTCTTCCCCAAACCCAAAAGCCAGTTAATTTTTACAGGCACTTCATGATGTCCTAAGGGATCATGTGGCTAATTGAACTGCTGGTTAATAATTAAGGGTGTTATTCATTGTTTTATTAAGGAAGTCCATGGACTCAGTAATACAAACAGAAGGACTCCAAGAAATTTGGGATAATTGATTTTTGTCACTGCCTCGGTCCTACTGAACAGTGAGCACTTTGATACAAAACACACAATTAAAAAATCTGCTGTCTTTCCTCCAAGAAAGTTTCGACCTGCGATGTTTCCCCATTTGAGGTAGAAGGAGAGAAAAGGAAGGTTAAAATCTCTTTCAGATCCACTCTTGATGTATCAGTGAAGCTTTTCTTTGACAGAAATGTAGAAGTGGCTTCTCGCTGCCCTTCCTAGTTTGCAGCCTGGAGGTCGCCCATCTAGGTACCTTCTCCTCACCCCAGGGAGAATTTGTCAGGTGCCACTATATGCTGGGACAGAAGTTGAAAATTGAATTTGAACTGAATATTGTTCACTTTTATAAGGAATATTTGGAGTATAGGGAATGTGATTGCTCAGCTTGTTAGCTGGAAAGCATAATGGGATGAGCGCCCATTCCTTGACCAAGTCCTGCCCACCTAGCAGTTTGAAAACATGCAACTGCAAGTAGATAAATAGGTAGCACTTTGGTGGGAAAGTAACAGCACTCTGTAACCTCTTAGTGCATAATCATGCTGGCCACATGACCACGGAAGCATCTTCAGACAATGCTGGTTGCTCTGGCTAAGACCCCCCGGTGTTGAATATGAGAGGGGCAACCTTTATTTCTAACTCAGGTTTGAATATTGGGGTCCTTGGTGCTCTTGGAGCTTGGTGGTTTCTTGCTGATGTTTCATTCCTAAACTAAATACCATAATTAGTGCACTGATGATATTAGCTAGTTTAGTAATGAAACATTTGCAAGAAAACCTCTAAGTTTATAGAGCACCAAGGATCCCATAGTCCTCCTCCTCCTCTCTACACACCTCTCTTCCTTCTACTACTGATATTACCTAGTTCGGTTAAGAAACATCTGCAAGAAAACAACCATGTTCAGAGAGCACCAAGGACTCCTTAAGAGGTGCACATGAATCTGTAGGTTGGGGCAAATTCAAGAATCTCTGTCCCCGTCTCTGTGTGTGTTTGTACGTGTGAATGTGTGTGTGTGTGTGTGTGTGTGTGCGTGTGTGCATGTAAATGGTCAGAATAAAAATGGTGACTATGCCACTGAAGTCCCACTTCTTTTTTATATGCATCCTGTTGAGGTAATCCCCTGTTAGGAGAATGAGCGCATACAGGGAGACGTATTTGAGAGGAGTGTTTGAATAATACACATACACAGCACACAGATACACTGTACAGTAAATGTAGGTTTTTACTTCCAGAAACGTTAAGCAAAGTCCAAAACAAGCAGTCCAAAGTCATTCACAGGTGAAATCAGTCAGTTTTTCAATCCAGGGATAATCCAGTAACAAAGTCCAGTGTCAAAAACAGTTCAGTATCAGACTTACATCAAATCCAGAAATAGCAGTCAATTAGAAGAAATGGAGGAACGGCAATATTTTCCAACAGAAGGAAACAGAGACTGAGACACACTCTCTTCTGAGACGAAGACTAAGACAACCCAGGTTTCTGGCTCCATTTTATGGCCGTTTGGGAAACCACACCCAATTACACTTTTGCATTTTCTTAAAGATACAGTTTTAAAATGTTTATCCTGGTTTATATATTTCTAACCCAAATAGCTGTTAGGTGACTTATATTGCTAACACATCCCATGCATGACATACATTTTTTTTTAAAGGGTCTTTGGTCATGCAGTTCTTGATTATTTCTGATGAATTTCCAGCATGGATGACTCCTGGCAAATTTTATGTTCCTGTACGTTGATTCTACCAATCTCTGATTTAATAGCTGTTTTAGAAAATACTTTTCTTGTCTATCAGATGCTGGAACGCAAAAGTTTACCATATTTGATTAACATCTTGTGTTGTATTTTGACAGCCATTGTTACAGTAGGATAATTTCAGTGTATCTCTCTCCATCTTTTCATCTTTATTTTTATTTCCTTCCCACATCAACAAAAGATGCATTTTCAAAAACTCACATAAAAACTTGAAATGATACTTTCCATCCACGTTTCTCTCATTTTAGGCACTTGTTGCAAAATATCCTATCCACTTTTTGCAGGCTGATGTGCACATTTTCAGCTGTGCAATTTCCTCCAGGCTGTGCCTTACTGAACGTATTTCAATATTTCAAAATGTGTTCACTGTGAACAAATGGGGCTGTCCATGGCTTCTTCTGCCCTTCATGATTGTGGTGACATGCAGACAACAACACATATGTATGCCTGCCCTTTGTGTCCTAATCAAGATACACCAGAGGACCTCGTGGCCACATGACAGAATGCAATCAAAGTTGCTAGTTTCTGGGCAAGATCTATTTAATTTGTACATATTTTTGTTAGGTCTCACCTATACAAACAAAGTAATAAGTCCAAATTTCCAACTGAAACACAAATAAGCAGGCAAGTCCGGTAATTACAGGGCTAAATTCCTTAAGCCAATAACATTCTTGGCAGTCTCACGCAAGCTGTCTGCCAAGTCCGATAAGGAAGCAGGAACATAAATCGCAAGCTGTCGCCACACACAGGATAATTCTGAAGCTTCTCTCACTAAATAACACGTTGTCCCGAACAAGAACCCAGAGCTAACACACCCACTGTTATTCCCTGTGGGGCGTGTCAGTCCCTCATCTCATTCTCTGATTCGTCCTTTCTTTCTGCATTGCATCTCACGCTTTTGCCTGCATCTTTGCCTCGCATCAAACCAACATTCCTCAGCTTGATCCTCAGTCAGAGGCTCTGATACGCCCGCCTGGTTAACTGCCAACACCTGAGGCACAACCAGGGAGGAAGGTCTTGCCGAAGAGGAAAGTCCTGGGGAGGAAGGCAATTCCAAATCCTCTAACAAAGCAGGCTCAAACCTCAGAGCCAAATCCTCCTCTTCCTCATTGTCCAAGTCTGTGTCCTCTAACAGAGCAGGCTCAAACCTCCGAGTCACAACATATTTTAGTCTTGTATTTTATACTGAAATGTTATGTCATATGGTATGCCTTATTTTAATAGTGATGCTTCTGACATGAATAAACACACAATAGCAATAGCAATAGCCACTTACAGTGCTTTCCAGCACTCTCTAAGTGGTTTACAACAATCTTTCCCCCAACAATCTGGGTCCTCATTTGACCCACCTTGGAAGAACGGAAGGCTGAGTCAACCTTGAGCCTGGTGGGATTCGATCTGCCAAATTGCAGGCAGCCAGCAGTCAGCAGAAGTGGCCTGCAGTACTGAACTTGAACCACTGCACCACTGAGGCTCTTCATGAGTAACTCAAGGCAGCAAACATACATAATATTTCTCCCTCCTCCTATTTTCTCCTCACCAAGAACCTGGAGTGTGTCTGGCTCAATGTTGCCTTATTGGCTTTTGTGTCTAAGGCAGAACTCAGAGTCTCCTGGTGATTGGCCCAAAGTCACCCAACCACCTTTTATCCCTAAGGCGGGATTAGAACTCAGAGTCTCCTGGTGATTGGCCCAAGCTTTCATGACTAAGGTGGGGACTAGAATTCATTGTTTCCTGGTTTCTAGACCAGTATTAGACCAAACTGGCTGGCTTAGACAGAGAATTGGGAACTTCGAAGAACGCAGACTGCTGATTCACTATATGTTTGAAAATGAAACCTGACATTTTAAAAAGATTTATTGTCTCTTTCTTATGAACTGTCACTTTTCAGCTTGACTTCTACAGTAACTCTTTGTCTTTTTCCTTATAATGTACAATGCACGTTATTAATCGTTATGAGTTGTGGCACAACAAATGTTGCATGCTTGTCATTTTGTGTCAGCTTTCATCGTGACAAAGATGGCACTATAATCCAATCAAATCTATGTATATTTCTCGAAATTTACTTAGCCATATCCAGAGAAGACAGAAAAGTTACTTCTGCTTTCAATTTCTGTGCCATATTTGTTTTAAAAGGTCCATCTCCTTGTAACTCAAAATGACTATCTTTAAAAAAAAAAGGATTATAATGTCTATAACTATCCCAATTGTTGTAGGAAAGAAAACAATAAAAGATCATTATAGAGAAGCTAATAGAGTATGAGTAAACTGTAAAACAATGTATTATCTGCCAAGAAAATTGTTCGGTTAAGATATCATATGGTGCACAATCTTGAAATGTGTGAGGAACTGGTATTTCGATAACAGGAGGTTAAGAGATATTGAAAAAAATAATCCACACATTTTCTCTCTCCTCTCTGTCTCTCTCTCTCACACACACACACAGAGAGGTTTAAATTTGAAGACTAAAATGACTTTTTGAGATCTAAGGAGGGTGTTATATTCTTTGCACAAACCACTTAAATAAAACAAAGGATGATTTGGATGGTGAGAAAACATAACCCATCAAATTGTATATCTGGAGTATTTGTGTGTGTGTGTGTGTGTGTGTGTGTGTGTATGTGTGTGTGATCTGAAAAACTGAAATTTTTATCCTGAAAGAATTAAAATTAATGGTACAAGGAAATTAGCCATTCGTTTTTTCTTCCATCTTGTCTTAATTTAAAAAAAAAAACACGTTCTCATTTCATGTGTCCTGTTTCTGCACCCAAACAGGTTAATTCACTCAATCAGCACATTCCAATAGGGTTGATTTTAAAGATTAATATTTCACGGGAACCACACCTTTCTGTTGCTGGTACTGCACCTCAATATTATTTCTGCTTTTGCTAGTTGTTCAGATGCACCTTTATTTCTTTTAAGTGAAATTTTAGGATTTTGCAGCAGAATGAAAATGGCAGATGGATAACAGGAAAGAGGGAATAAGAGGATAAATATGTATCCCGTGTCAAAAGCTACATTGTATATAAACTAAGGCTCTGTAAATGTGTTTTTGTTTAGTTTTTTTTTTCTCCCACTTACTTATAAAAGCATAAAATCATAGAGCTGAATTTGACATGCAGTTCAGTGCTGGAATCCACGTTAAAGCAACTCTGACAGAGGGCTGCCTGTAGTTTATTTGAGCACATCTCTAGCAAGGCTTAACCCACAATTTTTATGGGCCATTGGTTCCACTTTCCAATTTCTATCACTTTCTGAATTCATTTTAAAAAAAAAAACCAACAACATTCTGTTAGAATACATTTCTTGTAATGGAGTTACTGGTCTGTTCTTGTGTCTTCACCTTCTTCTGTATAACGACCCTTTCCTGCTTGATGGTTTCCTTGCAGATGTCTCATGACCCAACTAGGTAACACCATCAGTGTTAGAAGGGAGTGGGGTTTGCTCTCTGTTTATGTGCAAGTGGTTTGCCCTGCCTCCGTTGGTAGGAGTGTTTAATGGTCGATTGTTTGTCTGAGTTACTGGTTCTGCAGAGATTAACTACCAAGAACACCCTCAACAACCCGGGGCAAACCACTTGTATATAAACAGAGAACAAACCCCACTCCCTTCTGGCACTGATGATGTTACCTAGTTGGGTCATGAGACATCTGCAAGGAAACCATCAAGCTCAGAGAACGCCAAGGACCCTAAAGTCCTCCTCCTCCTCCTCCTCCTCCTTTCTGAAAACCCAGCCCTTCTAGCACTGATGATGTTACATAGCTACCTAATGAAACATCTGCAAGGAAACCAGCAAACACACCAAGAATCCCAGAATTCAACTCTGAGCTACACATTATCTCTTTTTTTGATATAAGATGACAGCTCTAATCAGCCAATCAAAACTCCCCCTTTCCCCTTATGCCGTCATCATAAGGTACTGAAGAATCAATCTTTTTGGAGCTCTGGCTATTGGGCAATTTAACTAAAAAAAAAATACAAAAAAGGGATGAATTGTACTGATGCAATCAGTACCTTTATTTTTTAAAAAAAATCTTGCCCTGAAGTTATCTCTTTGTGAATTCCTTACAAGTTCCCCCAGCTGATAAATTCCTTACAAGTTGCTCGAACTCTTCCAACAGTTTTAAGTGTGAAAAATCTCAGAAAAAAATAAATATTTTTAACGCAACACTCGGAGAGATAGTTCCCCCCCTCCCCCCTCCGAAGGTTCAGCCACAGACAAAGTGTGAAGGCATCGCACACGGTGCAATTTATACAGCTAGAAAATCATTCCAATCACTTGGAAAGGAAAGTGTTCACAGTTTTAAGGCCATCTCAGCACTAACAGCCTGTTATGGAGTTAAGAGAAAGTATACCAACACTTTTTTCAAATATTTAAGTGGTCCTTAGGGGGGGAAATAGAGGATTTTTTTTATCATTTGCCAAGAAAAAGGACAAAGGAAATGAGGATTGGAATTAAGGCTGACACAAAGTGCAATTGAAAACATTGCACTGCAGTCTCTTATGTGTAATTCAGAAAGGAGTCAGTAAAAACTTTGGTAGCCTCTCCTGTTTATTCTCAAAGGTGGCAGGGATGAAAGTGGATGAAACAGAGGATGCTTATTAGGAGCTGAAATTCATTCTAAGGTTCAGCATTGTTTATCTTTTTGTAAGAGAGCTGCTAATAGATAGTAAAACGGGACTAAATTAGGAATAGGAATACCCAGGCATCAGTTTTCCCTTGGGTGAAAGAAGATTTAGAATGGAATAGGATAGGATATAGAATAAAATAGAATAATAGAATAGTATAGAGAATAGAATAATAGAATAGAAAATAGAGTAGAATAGAATAGAGAAGAGAAGAGAAGAGAGAATAGAATAGAAAATAGAGTAGAATAGAATAGAGAAGGGAAGAGAAAATAGGATAAAATATAAACTAGAATAGAAAATAGAATAGAAAATAGAATAGAAAATAGAATAGAAAATAGAGTAGAATAGAATAGAGAAGGGAAGAGAAAATAGAATAGAGTATAAAATATAAACTAGAACAGAAAATAGAGTAGAATAGAATAGAAAATAGAATAGAATAGAAAACAGAGAAGAGAAGAGAAGAGAAGAGAAGAGAAGAGAAGAGAAGAGAAGAGAAGAGAAGAGAAGAATACTTTATTTAGTCAGATATGATTGGACATAAGAGGAATTTGTCTCCAGTGCAGAAGCTCTCAGTGTATATTTAAATTAATAGAATAATGATTATCATTATCATCATGATACCAATAAGAGAGGGAACAGAAGAGAATAATAAAGTTTCCTTCCAGAACTGATGAATTGTGGCAATGGGATCTTGATGCTCTCTGGACTTGGTTGTTGTTTTTTTACAGACATTTCATTACCTGCCTAACAAACACCACCAACCCTCCCTTCCAGCACTGCTGATGTTACTTAGATGGGTAATGAAACGTCTGCAAGAAAAACCTCCAGGCTCAGAGAGCTCCAGGGACCTCTCAGCTACCACCTCCATTTTGTTTACCTCTCCCCAGTGAGGCCTATGAATTCATTGCTCATTTCTTCTTTTCAGCTAGGAATTTCTACATTACTGGCATTTTTAAAAAAGGATTCCGTTGAAGTTACTTTGTCTAGACACTGATCAAGGCAAACTTGGGCAGGAGTCATACAGCTGCTGAACTTAAATGCAAATGAGTGATTCCTTTTCCTTCCATTTCCGAACGGTGGCAATTAGGGTAACGGTTCTACTGCAGAGGCCAAGAACCTTGTGCCCTCCCAACACTCGGATTAGCAGACCTCGCTGCACATCTCCATCCATTATCTGGAGGGTCCGAGCTTGCCCCTGATGTCTCACTTGCACATCCAACCAGGTCAGTTAGAAATAATAGAAGCGGCATCAGAATAACAAGAGACATTTCCTCCTCCGTAGCATTCGCCTTGGTCACTTTGTCTGTAAAGAGCTGGATGCATTCTGGGAACTAGCCACCCAGGATAACCGAGACCTTTATTGTATGAATGTGGCCCTGGAGGATGATTTCTGGAAAGAAGGAAGGCCGCCTTTGCTTCGTTTCTCTCCCTCAACGGAAGTCTGAAGGGGCAAATGAGAAGAAAGAGAACGTAAACTCTAGATACCTAGACTGTCTGTCCTCCTCCTCCTCCCTCCTCTTTCTCTTCTTCTTCCTCCTTCTCCTCCTCCTCTCCTCCTCCCTGCAATCCCTCCTCTCTTTTAGCACTCATGATGTTACCTAGTTGGGAAATGAAACGTCTGCAAGGAAATCACCACTCAGAGAGCACCAAGGACCCCACAGTCCCCCCCCTCCTCCTCCTCCTCCTCATTATTATCCTGCTTCCCAATGACTATGAAGGGAAGGCCTAACAGTGCCAATCTCTCAAAAATACACATTCAAATGGAGGACCTTGGGAAATAGAGGGGAGCCAGTTGTTTGGAAACTCAGGGAAAAAGCCCAAATCCTCGAAGAAGACAAGCAGAAATTACTTTGGCCCCATTAGAAGAAAACTGCATAGATATGACCACAAGGTCACCATGGTTGACTTCTATATATGAAGACATCTTGACTTGAGTAGCCAATCATGAACTCATCCAGTCCAAAAGTGGCGGGGCAACAATATGCGGATAATTTGGAGTAAACCTAGCCCTATAACTTTGTTGCTTGTATCTTATGATTATATTGTTTTATTTTGTATCCTAGTATGGTTTATGTTGATTGCTTATTTAGTATCCTATGGCTACCACTAACTGTTGTATCTTATGATTTATGATGAAGGTATTTGTATGATGACTGTGATAATAATGTATCACTGATTACTTACATGTACACGGAGAGCTTATAGACTGGAGACAAATTCTTTGTGCATTCAATCACACTTGGCCAATAAAGAATTCGACTCGACTTGACTCTCCACTCCACTCATTCTATATTCTATTCCATTCTATATTCCCTTCCCTTCCACTCCACTCCACTTTCCACTCCACTTTCCACTCCATTCTCCACTCCACTCTCCACTCCACTCCACTCCACTGTACTCTATTCTACTCTACTCCTACTCCTACTCCTATTCTGTTTTATCCCATTCTTATTCCTCTTCCATTCTATTCTACTCTACTCTACTTTACTCTACTCTACTCCTATTCCTATTCTATTTTATCCCATTCTTATTCCCATTCCATTCCATTCCATTCTATTCTATTCTTTGTTCTATTCTATCCTTTATTCTGTTTTTATTCTATTCTTTATTCTCTGTTTTACCCAATTCCTATTCCATTCCATTCTATTTTCCCTTCCCTTCCACTCCACTCTCCACTTTCCACTCCATTCTCCACTCCACTCCACTCCACTCTACACTACTCTACTCTACTCTACTCTACTCTACTCTACTCCTACTCCTACTCCTATTCCTATTCTGTTTTATCCAATTCTTATTCCTCTTCCATTCTATTCTACTCTACTCTACTTCACTCTACTCTACTCCTATTCCTATTCTATTTTATCCCATTCTTATTCCCATTCCATTCTATTCTATTCTTTGTTCTATTCTATCCTTTATTCTGTTTTTATTCTATTCTTTATTCTCTGTTTTACCCCATTCCTATTCCATTCCATTCTATTTTCCCATATCCTGTTCTGTTTTGTTCCATTTTCTGTGAATAGCAGCCATTTCAGTTTCAGTGTAAAATGTGCCAAATTATCACCTAAGCTGCTGTGGGTGTCATAGTTTCATTTTCTTTGAAGAGAAGGAACGATAATAATAATAAAAAAAATCACTCTCATATGAACGGGGCTCTACATTTCCAAGGGAAGAGAAGATGACATTCATACCACGACATGGTGCTGATGTAGAACAGCTTGTTTCAGGCAGTCCTTTTGCTCTTTCGAAGTAATTAAAAGAAAAAAACACCCTCTCTCTCTCTCTCTCTTTTTGAACGATTTCCATGCTAATCTTGCCCTTCTCCCCCTGTTTCCCTCAGCTCCTTTCTGAAGTCTCCTGCTTCCTAATTAGTTGCCTCATTCAACAAATTGCGGGGGCCCCACCTACCGCCCCCCTTTCAAGGTTTTTGTGATCTCTGATCAAATATCCCACAGGGGCCTGTTGAGCAGAAGCTGAGGCTACAGGGGAAGGTCGGCTTTCCTGTTCACGACAAGACAACAAAAACTACAATGTCCCTCAGG
Organism: Pseudonaja textilis; assembly: GCF_900518735.1. The sequence goes on along the minus strand of NW_020769426.1, from coordinate 708,226 downwards.
GGGACGTGACTCGGCAGGAAGGCGACCAGGAAAGGATGCTCCCGGTGGAGAAGAGAGGAGCCGAAAATGGCATTTAAATAAGGAGTCTGAGGAAGCGGGAAGGGAAATAGAAGGCGAGGAGCACTGAAGGAAACGGGAAATCTGAGGTAGAAAAGGTCTCAACTCTACACAGCCGGAGTCTCCTGTGTTATTGTGGAGAAGGAGAAACCTTCGTGCCACTTTGTCATCCGTGCAACTTAGCAAGCTGATCATCCCTGACCTGTTAGTGAACCTCAACCAATAAAACACAAAGTTGATGGGCCTTTCTACCCATATTAACACCTAGGCTGAAACTAAGATTCACAGAGTCAGCCTACGCCCCCTCCTCAACAATCTGGGCCCTCATTTTACTGACCTTGGAAGGATGGGAGGCTGAGTCAACCTTGAGCCGGTCAGGATCAAACTCCTGGCGGTGGGAAGAGTTTTGCCTGCAATACTGCATTCCAACCACGGCACTGCAAGGGCACCAGGACTTTTCTCACTAGGAAATCGGCAAATGGTGGCAATTCAAAAGTAAAGGGAAATCCCCTCAAGAGATGGAAGTCCTTTGCACGTAAATAAGGTTTCCCAACACTACTGAACACATCACACAAAGCCAACACTGGACACAGAAAGGGGCAAAGGTTATCCTAACCCGTAAGGTGAGAAAACGGCATTTCTGTCAGACAGGAGAGCAAGGCTACAAGTTAAGTTCCAATTAAAGTGATTGGTTGCTCATGCCCATGTTGAAGAATCTAGTCCATTAATTTTTTTAAAAAAATTACCCTTACACTAAAAAATAAGAAAATGGTCTCAATGATATAGGAATACCATATGTTGGTTGCAAAAATCTAGAAACACTAGATGGCAGCAGAGTTAGAACATTCTGTCACTCTTTGCTGTCACCTGTTGGTTGTTTGGATTTTTGTTACTGTACAATGGCCGTTCCTAGAACTAATTCGACTTGCAAGTGATTCCACAGCTTGTGAGAGAAAGGCTATTATCCTTCTCTTTTTTGAAATTGCTTCAGGGAGAAAGGAAAAAAAAAATAGTGACATGTGCATTTTCATACAAACAATATGCACACTTGTTTAGTCTCCATGCTTTTAATTGAACAATTCTTCAATTAAGTAGTGATTGAATTGCCTCAGGTTAGCAAATTTAGGATTGCAAAATGTAATTAACTAAAGAAAGTGCAACGATACATTCATTCTTCCCACTCCCAACTGTGCGTGGAATTAGGAATTAGACCAACTGTTCATCCGTTCAACTTCTTTGGCACGTTCATCATAACAAAGGTTAGGATAATTTATTTGTTTTTCCTTCAGCCAAAGAAAAGGTTTTTTTTGGGGAGGGGTATTCTAAACACCCCATACATTGATGCTTTTCCTTCAGGCTCCCTTTGTCTGCTTAGAAACATGGGGCTAGTAGACCACAGTGATCTCGAGAACAGAAATGTAATCGCTTCCAATGCAGCTCACACAACATCTGCTAAAATCAGATCTTCTTGCAAGTAGCCCCGTGAAGTATTCCTTGGTGGTACCAATAGAAGAGAGTATTGGTAGCTCAGGGTTGAACTGGGGGGTCCTGAGCGCTCTCTGAGCTTGATGGTTTTCTTGAAGATGTTTCATCCCCAGACTGGGCAACGTCATCAGTGTGAATAGGGCGAGAGTTTTCTTCTCGTTTTATGTGGCTGGCCCTGCCAGGGTTGCTGGGTGGCTTCTTTGTTCTTTATCGTTAGCTTATTTGAGCTAGTAGTTCCTTGGCTGGGATACTGTTAACTTCCTGAATGTTGGTCTAATGTTAATCTGTGTATTGATCTTTGGTCATCTGGGTATTGAATAACAGAATAACAGAGTTGGAAGGGACCTTGGAGGTCTTCTAGTCTAACCCCCAGCTCAAGCAGGAAATCCTAGCACATTTCAGACCAATGGCTGTCCAGTCTCTTCTTGAAAACCTCCAGTGTTGGATCACCCACAACTTCTGGAGACAAGCAGTTCCACTGGTTAATTGTCCTCCCTGTCAGGAAATGTTTCCTTAGTTTTAGGTTGCTGCTTCTTTGTTCAGTTTCGATCCATTGATCCTTTTTCCTGCCTTCTGGTGCTTCGTTCTGACCCAAACCTTGTTCCAAGGAAACAAACACCAAACAGAGGTAAAAGCAAGACCTTTTAATGCTTCTCTGTGAATTCCTTTCATTAACAGTTAAAAAGCTATTAAAACTAATTGTCTCTGATAAGAATGAGCCTTGCCAAGGTGGTGCGAGGCTGCCAAGAACACTAAATTCAATTATCAAGAAATATTCAAAACAAAAAAGACTCCAAACACCAATCAAGGTACTCTGAACATCCACAAGGCTTGAGTGCAAAAAACTTCTTTGCTTCCTGCAAAGAACTCTAGTTTCTCAGCTAGCTTTTATCCCTTAAGAGAAAGGCCACTACCTCCTGAGTCGCCCATGCTGCTGCAGCTGCTCTTTCCTTCGAGGAGCCCTACGCACACTGGGCACAGGCTCCTCGGGGTCCTCTTCCTCACTGCTGCCAGCCTCCACAATCTCCAAAGGCAGCACTCCACTTCCTGATGGTCCTGGCCCCACCCCTGCATCCCACGCAGGCCCCTCATCCGAGTCCTCCCTCTCTGAGACCTCAGCCGTCCACACCTGCTGCTAGCGAACCACAACATGCTTTGGAGAATAGTGTCAGGGTTCCAAGTAATATGGCCACTGCATGTTGACCCCCTCTTCTTTGGGGCAGCCCCTGAGATATTGGAAGACTGCTATCATGTAACCCCTAGTCCTTCTTTTCATTAAACTAGACATACCCAATTCTTGCAACCATTCTTTGTATGTATTTGATTGCTGGGGAGGTGGTGTTTTTTTGGCTTTTGGGGTGTCTCTTTTAACAGGTAGGAAGAGCTTGTTTATCTCTATGTGCCTGTTGATGGCTGATTTCTTTAAGTGGCAGCTTCCAGGAATTATCTAGTGTTTTTGGACTTGGCTTGGTCTAGGATGCTGACACTTTCCTAGTTGATACTATGGTTAATTCTGTCCACGGGTTGTGAAATTAAGTCATGTCTTCTGACTATTAATTGCGGTTCATGGATGAATTGTCTTTCCATTATCTCTGGCACTGTTCAGTCACAGTTCCCCATAGGAAAATATCCCCATCAGTTCAGTGAAGCACTTGAAATTTCATCCTGCATTTGTCCACCATGTTTATTTTCCAAAAAAAAAAAAAATGCTTTGGCATCTTCAGTGGTAGCATCTGCAGAAGAAAGGAGCATGGATAATATAGCTGTTGTTGTTTTTATACCACAGCAAGTGAGGGTAGAAAATGTAAGCTGAGATAATGAGCTTCAGCAGCAACATGTATGAAAACCAAGGTGGTATTAGGGCCGTATGTTCAGTAGGCTGTTGGTTGCCACAGCAACTTCTGACTGCTACAACGGGCACACGCAGTGACTTCTCTGAAATCAAGTCATGGATTTGCAGAACAAGGGGTGAAATGCAGGTACAGTTCAGTTTCGACCCCTAATTCCCCATCTTCCAAATTCATGCAAGTGATGAACTTTCTTCTCCAAGAATGCTTGGCTTTGCCTACAGAAAGATCTACCCCAAACAGCATTCTATCATTTAAAAATTTGCTTATCCAAAGTATGCAAGCGTATCCATTTAAGGAAACGTGCATGGAATTGCATCCAATGAGCGAACGGCAAAGAGGACCCTAGGTGTATTTATTAAGCGAAATGGCATATTTATAATTCGATCATGCATATGTTCAAATGAGGGCCTTGTTGACTCTCTCTCTCTCTCTCTCCAGGAAACAGCTTGTAAATTAAATTTGGAGCATGAAGGGGAAGTCGGAGAGAGAGGACAGGTGAGAACAGTGAAGAGAAGGTCAATGATGGTTAAATGTTTGCTAAAGCAGTTTGAGCAGAAGTTCAGATGATTCGGATGGTAGATCAATGTTTCTCTGTCCAGCACTGGAGCAAGAGATGTTCTTGTCTTGCACCTATATTATTTTACTTTATTTGTTAAAGCTGCCTTGGTTCCCGATTTACTTCCAGGTGCAATTCTAGGCGCTGGTGCCCCTTTAAAGCCTCTCATGGCTTGGGGCCAGGTCATCTGAGGGATAACCGTCTCTTGCCGATCACATCTACCTGACCCCCCCACCCCCCCAGAGTGGAGAGGCAAGGAATGCTGTGGGTCCCATCCCCCCAAGAGGGGCATCTGGTGGGACCCAGAAGACGGGCCTTCTCTGTGGTGGCTCCCTCCTTCTGGAATATCATCCTTCGGGAAATTAGACTGGCCCCCACTCTGACACCCTTCCAGGAGGCCCTGAAGACGCAGTTCTGCTTGGGGGCCTGTGGGACCCAGAGACAGATGGACCCCATTAAATGGTTGATATGAGTGTGTGATGTCACCAAGGGGGTGAGTAGGGGAGGTGTTATTATTTTATTGTTTTTTTTATTATTTTTATTCCTTTTACATTGTGTTTTTATTTTCTGTAAGCTGCCTAGAGTCACCACGAACAAGGAGGCAGTTATATAGATTTTGCTTACTAACTAACTAACTACAACTAACTAACTAATCAAACAAGCAAACAACATTTTAGATGATCTCTCAACTCAATCTCATTGAGTCCAAGTGGCTTACAAAAATTAAACCATGATACAAAACCCAATAATCCCCACTCCCGCACCATTGGCAACAACAATCAGATCAGCCACTCGATGGGCTCCATATAGCTCCGAGGCCCCCAGACTCACTGGCAGAACCAGGTCTCCATGAACTTGTAAAAGGACGTCAAAGTGGGGACCAATATGCCTTGGCAAGGATCGTGCTCCCCAGGGAAGGAGCTGCCATAGAGAAGGCTCTACGGGATCCCGCCAGATGGACCTCCTTAGGTAAGAGGACCCAAAGAATTCCCCGTCTCCCTGGATGGTTGGGTGGATATGACTGGGAGAAGATGGTCCTTCAAGTGACCTGGTCCCAGGTCGTGTAGGGCTTTGAAGGGGACAACCAACACCTTGAACTGGACCTGGAAGTAAATCAGCAGCCAACGCAGTTCCCGAAAGAGATCTCAGCTTGCACAAAACCACCTGGATTGCCACATTTTGAGCCAATGAAAGATCCCACATACTTTTCAAGGGTAGAACCATGTAGAGTGCATTGCAGTAGTCCCCAATGCTTCATGTTGAATAGTTGCAGGGATGGAGCAGCCTTCAACTATGTGGCAGACCAGGTTCTGCAGAAGATTGATGTGGTGGTGGCAACACACGGGGAAAATAATTTGTGTGAGACTATTTTAATGATATTCAGATACCTCCGTGATGAGGCTGTGGGCATTCTTCACTAGGGACATGATTTAAAAGGTTGCCTGTAGGAGATGAAGCCTGATGGATCATCTTGTCACATGTCAAGGTAATTGGTATTTAAAAACAAAGAGCTTCTGGAAGTTTAAAAAAAGGGTTTAGTAGATAAACAACTGATTGATTGTTCTCTCCTCTGGTCTCTGCTAGAAAGCCCGTACAGAGAGTGGTGAGGAAAACAGAGATGATTATAGGAAGGTGACAGCATTCCATGCACCTTCGGCGTAGAGCCATGCTGGCCGCATGACTATGGAAATCGTCTTTGAAACAGAGAGGAGCCCATACCTTAAAGTCGAACATGACTGGACAGGGAAACCTTGACCTTTGAAATGCTTTAATATCCCTCTTATGAAGAGAGAAAGCAGCTTAAATGGTTTCCTATTAGGTAAGAGTATCTGGAGTGAAACCTCCCTCCTTCCTTGATTAAATATGATTTAGAGAGGGGAGGTTTTCTAGGAGGATCCCATTTTAAGTATCTAATTAGAAAAGAGGAAGGCGAAATGAACATACTCCAGAGTTAATCGAGAGGTAGCAAGTTAATGCTGACTCAGACTTTGCAATTCACACACTCCTTCGATGCATATAAAGTGGGTCCTTGCAACTCTTGTTAATCTTTTTTTTTTTTAATTGCAAAGGCAGTAGAAAAATTATCCCTCCCTCAATATTTCATGTTTTTAATCTGTGTTTAAGACAACAACTCGGTAGACGGATCAAACCCTGCAGGAAATCCAGTTTTGTCTACAGGTAGTTTTTTTACTTTCAACAGTTCATTTAGTGATCATTTGAAGTTACGATGACACTGAAAAAGTGACTTACGAATGTTTTTCACCCTTATGACTGTTGCAGCATCCGCAGGGTCATGTGATCAGAATTCAGTCACCGGCTCCTCTTTATGACGGTCACAGTCTCCTGAGGTCACGTGATCCCCTTTTGCGACCTTCCAATGAGCAAAGTCCATGGGGAAATCCAGATTCCGTTAACCACCTTGTCCCTAATTTAAAAACTGCAGTGATTCACTTAACAACAGTGGCGATAAAAGTTAATATTACATAATTAAATATTACATAAAGAAACCCACTTCCTTTTTCATAGGCCCTTGAGCTGAGGACTCTGAAAAGGATTGTATTAAATAATAAAATAAGAAACAAAAGAATAAAGCAGGTTCTCTTTTGTCTCTTCTCTCTTAAAAAACTATTGAAATACGTATTTGGTAGCCGGAATGAAAAGGGCAGCACTTTTAAACATAAAAGAGAAGATAAGAGTTCTTCACACATAATATACTATGGATAAAGATATTGTAGCCTATTCTCTTCACCTCTCCCTCCTAACTGAATGGATGAAGCTGGGGGTGGTTTTCCACTTCCCAAATGCTCTAAACCCAGTTTTTGTGCTTTATTTCGGAGCTACCATAAGCAAAACCTTCCCTGTTTATTCTTATTTATTTAATAAACACATGAATATGGCTGTTGCTCGCGTTGAGGTCCACAACATTACAAGCCATACTCAACTACCTTCATGGCAGCAACAATACATTAAAATAATATCTACCTATCTACCTACCTACCTACCTAGCTAGCTATTAAACAGATTTATATGGCCACCCAATTGGATACATCAATGAAACATAGTAAATGGTACAGTTGTCTAAAATTTGGAAGAATTAAAGCAGGCGGGGGGGTGGAGGAGGAGGAGGAAGAGGAGAAGGACTGTGGGGTCCTTGGTGCTCTCTGAGCTTAACTGTTTCCTTGCAGATGTTTCATTACCCAACTAGGGAACTTCATCAGTGTTAGAAGAGAGAGGAGTTTGTGAGGAGGACGAGGAGGAAATTTGCATATAACGACATAACTGAAGTCCATCCAAAGCAAAGGGAAGAATGATTCCTGCAGTGATTTTCATGGAAAAAAAAAAACAGATTCCCTCAATGACACTAGTGTAGGAAAACTTCACCCCTAGAAGAATGAACTATTTTGGGAAATATTAAAATATTGTTCCTAAAGGAGAAATAAAATAAAAAATCTTAAGGGAGGAAGAAACCAGCACCACTTCCAGCCCCAAGCAGAAACAGAGGAGGCCAGCTTTTAGAAATGCAGATTTGGTAATCCATTCGGAAAGGCTGGGTCAGACAGAAACTCCAGATAAGCAACACAGTTAGGCAAGTCAAAGGTTGACAAGATTAGCTCAGACAAACACCTAGGATTTGCATTTCCCCCTTTGCCTATAGAGCCAGCCATGACCCTTACATGACCCCATAGGAATCCAGAAGGTATGAAACCCCACCCACTCTTAACTCCATTTTGTCAGCTGCCCCAGAACCATAAACCATGTGGTTCTCTCAATCAATAAACGGACCTTCTTTCCAATCAGCCTCCAGCCTCCATTTTATTCCCAGTGTCTTTCTCCCAGCTTGAACCTGGGACTGGATATTTCTTCCAACACTAGTAATAAACAATTAATTTCACTGAAAAACAGCAACTCCTGGCAATCTACTGCTGGAGACAGCGATGGATGTAAAATTAGTTGGTTGAGATTCCCCCAGCCTTCTTCTCTTCAGCCAACCAGCAAGTTGAGAATATAGGCATAAATTGATCTGCATACCAGATATTGACAGATTATAGACCTTTGCGATGTGGCTTGCAATGCTAAATCAAAAGGCACACAAAATGAGTATACTTTAAAAACACACTGAAATATACTTATTAAGAAACTCAAAACAATAAGTCATTTAAAAAAACTCAGGAAACTTGAATGAGTCTAAGGAATATCTTCTAAGAAGTCTCTCATCCTGACCTGTCGTTCTTACATTAAATAAAAGAGAAAATTCTCCCTTCTTGATTTTTGAAATATTTTCCCCCATTTTCTCCTGGAACTGGAGGGTGAAGTGAAGGTTTGATACCTCTCCCTCCCTCCCTCCCTCTCTTCACTCAAAGAAGATACAAACCTTCCCAAACTTTCACTGGAAAACCATACATCTGAAATGGTGTGTGTGTGTGTGTGTGTGTGTTTGCCTTAGTTCTAAGTTACTTTTCTCCTTGGTTAGTTTCCCTCCATTGCTTCTCATTTGCCTTTGGATGCTTTGGAAAATAGTTTGACCCCCTCCCCTTGGTAAGAGCCTCTCAAATATTGGAAGACGGCTATCATGTCTCCCCTCGTCCTTCCTCTCCTTAAACTAGAGTTACCCAGTTCCTGCAACCCTTCCTCCTAGGTTTTATCATTTTTTGTTGCTCTTTGCACTCTTTCCTGAGTCTCAACATCCTTTTTTTATATTGTGGTGACCAGAACTGGATGCGGTATTCCGAGTGGGGTCTTACCAAGGCATTATAAAGTGGTATTAGCATCTGTCTTGAAATGATTTTTTTTCCTGTCTTGCTCTGAATTTTTTTTTCTGTTTGCAATGAAATTTTTCAATGAAATCTGTCTTGCAGTGGATTTTTTTTGTAATGCAATGGAGACAGTTGTCCACCTTATATTGCTGGATTGTTATCCTGAAATAACAAGCCAAATCACGTTTTTATATGACCCTGCAGCACAACTTATCACCCTGTTTTTCAGCCTCAGCCACTTTTAAGATGTATGTCCCAGGACTCCGCAAATGCTGGCTGGGGAATTCTGGGAGTTGAAGTCCACACCTCTTAAAATTGATGAGGTACAGAAACACTGACCTAATTAAAAGAAATGTGTTCAATGCAGTTGGCTTCTTTCTCCTTTCTCCTTCTTATTTCTATCTTTTAAATGGTTTTATAACTGGATTTTCTGAACAAAGTAATCTTTGATCAATACAGTACAAATTACTGTAACAACATGGACATATTTTGTGTAAGGTATGTTTTAAAACATGCAGAATTACCCTGAACTGACCCTCATAGGTGTAGCTAGAAAAAATTGTAGTAGGCCAGGAGAGAAAACATCTAATTCTGCCAATAGATGCTTCTTTGATGAGTTTTGAGCAAACTTGCTCTTGTTTCTTCTACTTTCCAAATGTCTGCCTGCATACTTATTTCTTCCCCCAATTTCTGCATGATGCAGGTACACAGGAAAGAACAGCGTCCTCCAAACAAGCATGCATGTCATAAAAGGACTGTGATCTTCTTGTTCGATTTCGGTGGAAGTCTCAGAGGTCACTTAAAATTTATCATCTCACTTATCATGTGTGATATTGATGAACTTAAAGCCGCCATGGGCTCCATCGATTAATGTCCCAAACCAACTTATCCAGGGCTAGAAACTTGACAATCCCTGCTCCCCACCACATCATTATTAAACCACTTTTCTTCAAATCATAAAGGAAGTTGGCAACTTCGAGAGAGAAATCACAACCCTTTACAAGACTGATGAGCTATAGAGAAGAGAGGGAGGAGGAGAAAGAGGAAAGTGACACATTTTAAATTACAGTTATGTTGGAGAGAATTTGTGGGAAGAAAGATGAGTCAAAAGAACATAGATAATGACCTTTTTCTTCTCACCAAAAATCAACTTGTGAGTGTTTCTGAGAAGAAACTCAAATGAGGCTATCATCCAATAACTGGGAAAAACAGATAAAGAGCCTTGGTGGATTTTTTTTTATTTGGGTTGTTCAATTGTTTACCCCCACATCCTATATGCAGATATTCATCAAGTGCTAATGCTGGAAATCACCTTGGAGATCATCTAACAGAATAACAAAGTTAGAAGCAGAGGTGGTCAATTCAGCAGCTTCTGGCCAGTTCTGGAGAACCTGTAGCAGAACTTTTGAGTAGTTCGGAGAACCGGCAAATCCCACCTCTGACTGGAGGTTTTACAATATATTCTTCCCCTGCCACGCCTACCAGGCCACGCCCACAGAACCAGTAGTAAAAAAAATTGAATCCCACCACTGGTTAGAAGGGACTTTGGAGGTCTTCTAGTAGTCCAACCCTATCCCAGAGCAGTAACTGTACTGAATCCTACTGTATAGTCCAATATTAATGCAATATCAGGGGGTTTCAATTCAATTGCATAGAATGCGAAGGATGTGTGTTTTTCTTGTATTTGTTATAGTTTTCCTATGTATGATGTACACTGAAGGTGGCATTTAATTTCATCGCATGAGGTGCAATGAAAATGAAGTTCTACTATTGCTACTATACCATTTCAGACAAATGGTCATCCAGTCTCTTCTTCAAAACCTCCGGTGTTGGAGTGCCCACAGCTTCTGGCGGCAGGCTGTTCCACTGGTTAATTGTCCTCCCTGTTAGAAATGTCCTCCTTAATTCCAGGTTGCTTCTCTCCTGGATCAGTTTCCACTCATGGTTTCTTCTCCTGCTTTGGAGAATAAGTTGACCCCCCCCCCACCGCCTCCTTTTTGTGGCGATATTGGAACAATGCTATCCTGTCCTTCTTTTCATCAGACTAGACAAACCCAATTCCAGCAAGCGTTTGTCATTTGTTTTAGCCTCCGGGCTCCTGATCTTCATTCTTGCTCTTCTCTTCACTCTGTCCAGACTCTCAACCTCTTTTTTTACACCATGGGAACCAAAACTGGATGCCGGATTCCAAGTGTGGCTTCACCAAGGTCTTAGAAAGTGGTGTTAACACTTCAGAACAAATGTGCCGAGGCATAAAAGAGAAGGACTGTCTCGTTGTTGAGCGCTTCCTTTGAGACACAGCGAGAGAGCCAGTCAAGCACCCAGAAAGAGGTGAGGCGACCCCTTCTTTCTCTAAAGCATCGCCTGTGGGATTCATTGTTGCAGAAACACACCTACACTAACCCATCAGACAATTAATTTAGATGTTAAGATCCTTTTTTTTAAAAAAAAAGAATGTATTTTTCTTTCTCCTCTCGGTCCTGCCGCTCTTGGAGCACAGAAAATCTGGATTGTAAATCAAAAACTATTTCTCATCCGAACCTTTGGGAGGCTGTTCTAAACTCTGCCCAAATTTTTCTGAGTAGGCTAATGGCCCGAAATTACTGAAGTTAGCACAATATATGGATCCTTTGTGCTTTAGATCTTTTGTGTTACACTCTCTGTGGGCTCTTGAGCAGAATATGTATGCATGAGATCCACTGATTATGCAGTTTTCAGGCAATAAAACCCACAAATCAGCGAGACTGTAAAAAGGGCAGAGAGTCCAACACCTTAAATTACGCTAGAAGATGTTCTCCCTCTATACCCCCCCCCCCCCCCCCCCGGCTCTGTTTTCTGTCTCCTTCTCCCTCCCTCCCTCCCCCCCCCTCTTTCTCTCTGTCTCCCCAGAAGTGGTGTTTGCATCCTAATTAATCCAGGAGAAAAGGGGAAGACACACAACCGCCACCACCCAAATACAAAAGCCGTGTTAGAATAACAGAGAGAAATGGAAGAGCAAAAAGGACCACAGAACCCAGAGACCTGGACGCAGGATCCCTCCTGTTCGTACAGCCCTAGACAAAAAAAACCCTGGGCACCTGCAGTACATCTATCGCTGGGTAGCCTGAACCGTTTGGCTTTGATTTCTTGTTCCGTGCCTTTCCACAGCCTTCCCTCCTTACTATTCAACCTTCCCACCATCTATCTTGCCCCACCCATAGAATCACAGGGGTGGGAGGGACTCCGAAGGGCTAATTCAACCGCCTGCTTAAGGCAGGAGATTGTACAATACCATTCAGGACAAATGATGGCCCCGTTGTCCAGTCTAGGATAGCAATAGGGGTAGGGAGAGGGACAGGGACAGGGAGAAGAGGAGAAGAGGAGAGGAGAATTGGAAGGGACCTTGGAAGTCATCCCATCTAACCCCATGCTTGAGCAGTAGAGCCTATACAACGTCCAGACTCTTCTTGATGGGGCCCCCACAACGTCTGAAGGCAACTTCTGTTCCACTGGTTAATTGTCCTCACTGTCCGGAAATTCCTCCTTAGTTCTAGGCTGGATTTCTCCTTGAAGAGTTTCCATCCATTGCTTCTTGTCCTGCCCTCGGATGCTTTGGAGAATGGCTTGACTCCCTCTTCTTTTGGGGGCAGCCCCTCAATCTATTTAGAACTCCCCAAACTCCAAGAGGCAAGTTATTCTATTGGTCCATTGTTCCCATCGCCAGAAAATTTCCCCTTACTTCTAGGTTGGATTTCTTCTTTACAAGCTTCCCCCGCTTTCTTCTTGTCCTGCCCTCCGGTGTTTTGGACAATGAGTGAGTCCCCTCTTCTCTGTGACAGCCCCTCAAGTCCTGAAAGACAGTGATCATGCCCCCCCCACCCCCCCATTCAGGCAGAATAGGCTGCAAAACGTCCACCTAAAAACCCAGGCCACAAATTGTTCAATGAATCAGATTTTTATTATAATCACAGACCATCACAAGTTTCCTTTTTCATTTGCTCTAAGCAAAACACAACTCGCTATTCACAACTCACTTGATTCACATCTTTAACAACTGTCTCACTTAGCAACATAAATTTTAGGCTCAGTTGTAACTGTAACTCAGGGACTCCTCTGTACTTAACTGTCCAACTTACAACAGACCCATGAAAGGAAATAATGTGTACCAAAAGGGAAAAGGGTAGCAAACACAAATGATAAAACAATGAATGCATCTTTTTTTTAAAAAAAAGAAGGAATCAGAAAAACGGAAGGTAGAACTCTGGGGAAGTCTGGTGATGTGTTTGGAGCTCTCCTGAATTATTTAACTGACTACTGTCCAAGACAGCAAGTGCAGAAAGGCAATCCTGTGAAAAACAGGCAAATGTTATATTTACATATGACTGAAAATGTTATGCAATACCCGATGCAAATACACACAGCCCTGAGCTTCACAAGAGTTGGGAATCCCTGTGGTTGATTAAGAGCAATTCTGGATGGAGCCATAAATATGGAACATTGCTTTGATTAATTCGCCAGCCTGCTAGAGCAGAGGTGTGCTCAAGAGTAAATCAATAACCTTGCCTGACATTGAACAAGAGAGAAGAAGCGGCAGGTATAGATTCCATGAAGTTCAGCTAAGGAGCTTTAATCATTGCCAGAACTGGCTTCTTCTCAAGGCTTCTGTTTAAGATCATTTCTAAGGACAGAAGAGAAGTAATTCGGGAGGGGGGGGGTTAAATCAATGGAAATTAATATATTGTCAGGGGAACGATGATGGGATTAGACTCAATGTTGTTTTCATCGTAACACCACCTATTTCTCCTGGGCGCAAATCCTATGTGCCTTTCGTGCATGTATTAGATTTATAGCCTACTTTTAGCAGTTCATCACAGCACACAACAGAGTCCCATTCACAGGCTCTGCACCATCAGCTACAACCTGATGAGATCCTTGGAGGTCTCTGAGCTCAATTTTTTTCTTGTGGATGTTTCATTACCCAGCTAGATAACATCATCAGGGCAAGAAGAGAGTGGGGTTTGCTCTCTTTTTATATACTACTTAGCCTAAATACTAGCGGCCTGCCCTTTCAGTGTGGGTGGGGATGTTCTTAGGGGTTCCTTAATTAAGCTGTTGTTTACTTTTAGATTGTTTGTGTGAGTTGATATTTCCTTGATTGTGTTATTGTTTATGGCTTGGTTGTTAGTCTAGTGCTGTTCTTGCGGTTAATCTGTTTATTTGGTTGTTAGTGATGTTGTGGTCTTTCTATTTCCTTTTCAGCTTTTGGATTATCTCTTTTGAATGGCACGTAGTTGTTGTTTATCTCTATTTGTCTGTTGATGGCTGATTTGATCACTATTTCAACACTGAGCTCCAAATATTCTATTAGTACAACCTTGTGAACTAAGTTGTACTGAGAGCTGGAGAAAGGCACCCTCTCCATGACGGAGAGTCGATCTCACCTTGACTTTTCATGGTTCAATGTCAACTATTCAAGTAATAAACTAAACTCCAAACCCTTCTCTTTTCCTCTGAAATAGCACAACGAGGGAACTTAAATTGAGAAGCTGTATTGGGATGACCCATTTAACCATAGATTACCCAACTCAGCACACTGTCTGGCTTCATACACCACATGGAATTATCACTGAATTGAATACTTTATTTATAAGACTTTATTTATAAGCTAAGCACGGAGACTAACTTTACACAACCTGCTACTATAAAATGGAATTGGTGCATTTTGATTCCAGTCTGACGTGCTACTAGATGACAAGGAATCACAAGCTCAAAAGGCCTTAAATTTCATAATCCAACACCCCATTAAATTATCGCCCAAGGATAAACATGCACCTCACATCTGTTCTGACTATACAATAAAAGAATGCTTGCAAGCAGTGCAGGATATCAACATCGTATGGCTCATAGCAGAAGAATATAAAAACTATCTTATTTATAAACAACAGATCATAGAACAATAGAGTTGGAAGGGACCTCAGAGGTCTTCTAGCCCAACCCCCTGCTTCAGCAGGAGACCCTATAACTTTTCAGACAAGTGGCTGTCCAATCTCTTCTTAAAAGTCTCCATTGATGGAGCAGCCATAACTTCAAGAGGCAAAAGCCATTCTATTGTCCCAAAGGTGCTTTTTCAGGAGGCAACTTTCTTGGTTTTTCCCTTTTGAAGACATTTCGCTTCTCATCCAAGAAGCTTCTTCATCTCTGACAGGATAGTGTCAGACTGAAGAAGCTTCTTGGATAATAAGCGAAACATCTTAAAAACTAACAACAAGGAAGTCCAGTGGCCTCCTGAAAAAAGGCACCTTTGGGGCAACCATGACTGAGAATCTCTGCAGACTTTTAGCTATACAATTTGGGATGAACCCCCTTCGAATGGTGTGGGAGTAGGAAGGGATTTCCAGAGGGGAAAAGATGGCAGACTACAGGATCCAGGAGCACCACTCAGGTGACCCTGAGGACACAGATAAACCTCCAGGTGGCCTCAAGGACTCCCTAAAAGGATGCAAATGACCAGCTGTGTCTGCAAGGAATATAAACCTTTCCATTCCCCACCATTCGGTCAGAGCTGAAGAAGCTTCTGGGATGAGAAGCGAAAAAACAAGGAAGTCCAGTGGCCTCCTGAAAAAAGGCACCTCTGGGACAACCGGGACCTGGAGGACTAGGAACCTCTATAGACTTTAAGCCTTTCTGGTCCAGGGATTTTCTCCTTCGTTCTGGGTTGCTCCTCTCCTTGGTTAGTTCCCAGCATATTTGGGGCTTTAGAAAAGTTCCAGTCCTTCCACCCAGCCTCATTTAATAGGATGGACTCGTAGACAATTCCCCCCCTGCCCACAAACTCCTTCCTAGGTTTTCAACTTGGTCGTTGGTTTCACTATTCAAATGGCTTAATATCACGCAGGGTAATTTTGCCCACAGATAAACCCATAGAAAGTCCTTCATTTGTCCATGTTATATACCTAAGCAAGAGATAGCTAATAACTCCAAAATCAGCATTTTCCCTCCAGGTTAATGAATACCTAACTTCTTAATAGAATTGACGGAATGGAGAGTGGCTGCACCTGGCTTTTTTGGCTGCGAGCAATTTAATAAAAGAGCCGGCTCAACTTCGCTCTTATATTTTCTGTGGATATTATATTGCCGGAGAGAGAAAGAGAAGAATCGAAATACAAAATATTTTGTAATAAGTTCCCGTAGAGTCTCTACTGCAGCCCAGCTGAGTGGAAAGGTAGAGGATGCCGATTCATAGTGTTACTGGCAGTTTTCAACATATGACCGCAATTGAGCCCAATATTTCTGTTCCCAAGCAAGATGGTTGTTAAGTGAATTCTGTCCCATTTTACGACATTCCTTGCCACAGTTGTTAAGTGAATCA
Source organism: Pseudonaja textilis (assembly GCF_900518735.1). The sequence continues at coordinate 692,176 of NW_020769426.1, read as the reverse complement.
GTGCAGTTAAGTGTTGAACATGGTTGTTAAGTGAATCTGGCTTCCCCCATTGACTTTGCTTGTCAGAGGTCTGCAAGAAGTGATCACATGACCCCAGGTCACTGTGAGCATCATAAGTACGAGACGGTTGTCAAGTGGCCAAATCCTGATCATGTGACCATGGGAGGTTGCAATGGTCGTAAGTGTGAAAAACGCGCCTGTCACTTTTTTTCAGTGTGGCTGTAACTTTGATCAGTCATTAAATGAATGGTTGCAAGTCAAGGACATTCATGGACTGTATTTATCATGATATTTATCATTTATCATGTATATCCGTGATGGCGAACCTGTGGCATGCAGAGCCATTTGTGTGCGGGCACACGAGCCCCAGCCAAACTTACTTGCACTGCACATGCGCCCACCTCCCAGCTGGTTTTTGGCCCGTTTGAGGCCATTTTCCCCTTCCCAGAGGCTCGAGGGAAGCCTCTGCAGCCTCAGGAGGCCGAAAAACAGGCCCGTTTTAGCCCTTCTGGTATTTTGGAAGGCCCGTTTTTTGGCAGGGCGCATTGCATTGTGGGTTTCAGCGCACACTTTCGGCACACCACAACAAAAATGTTCGCCATCACTGGACTAGATCAATCCACCTCCACTGTGTCCTTCTGTTTTACAGAGCGTCATCTCCATTCTGAAAGTCCTTCGGCCAAAGATGATTAATTCTGAAGCTGGTGTTTTCTCACCTCTGAAACTGAATATTATTCTCCCCTTGCAGAGCTACCACCCTTTAAAAAAACGGTTAGGGTCCATGATTGATGGGAAAGGTTTGTTATCCTGTGGGAACCATAATCATAAATCCTTTTTATTCTTTGTTTTAATATATTTGTCTGGTGATTTGATCCCTCACTCATTCTCTTCCTATGTCTGGAACCCTCAAGAAATAAGAAAAAAAAAAACAGAACATGAATTTCAGAAGAGCTTTGGAGGAAAAGTTTCCTTCAAAGAAGGAAAGAGGGAGAAAACTTTTGAAAGAGGCAAACTGTAATATTTATTGTGTTAGAATATAGAATAATATGGGAGGGACTTTGGTGGATTCTAGTCCAGTTGTCTTCCCTGGCTTTTATTCCTACGGTAGGACTAGAACTCACTGTCTCCAGGTGACAGGCCCAAAGTTAACCTGCTGGCTTTCTTGCCTAAGGCAAGACTAGAAGTCAAAGTTTCCTGTTGATTGATCCCAAAACACCCAGTTGGCTTTTATGGCTAAGGTAGGACTAGAACTCACAAACTTCTGCTTTCTAGCTTGGTGCCTTAACCCGTAGACCAAATTTTCTCTCTTGTGGTGTTCAAGAATTGAAAGATACTTTACCTCACCCAAACCCCACAAAAATATCCTGCTGTTTCCCTCATTTATAGAATTATTGCAATTCAGAGATTATAGGCACAGACAAAGAGGAGAGACCTCTTGAAAGTATTAATATTTGTCAGCAAACATACCTATCTTAATCACACTGTGACCATTAATATCTCATTGCATGGTACTGCAAATTTCATATCAAGGGATTTAAACATCAAGAAGCAAGATTATAATATTTTTCTTTCTTTACAAAAAGGCAATGCATATCTAATTCTTCTGGCATCCTCATACAATCCTGATTATAATACTCCGGAAACTAAATAATAAATTCATTGGAGTAAAGGTGGTTTTTTCCCCTGTTATTTCTGCAGAGAGACAGAGAGAGAATGAGAGAGACAGAATGAATATATTGCTATTAATGATTTATTACAAGTATTGCTAGCTTACTGACCTACAATTTTGCAACCAATGACAATGGAATGAATATAACTGAAACTTTAAATTGTGAACTTGAGGGATTCATGAAAATGATATTTGAAAAAAAAAATCGGATATATTTCATCCCAGGCCTTCCAGGGATGAAGTTTATATGCTGATAGGAAGCTATTAAATACCAGTTGTTGAAAAACATGGCATGTGTTTTCTTCATTCCTTTCTTTATATTCTTTTGATGCAAGCAGGAACTAGTGTATACCATCTGGATGATATCACTCAACTTTTCCTTGAGCAAATGTTCCTATCTTTTTTTCTCGCTTCATCACTTTATTAAATTTGACAAAGCATATAGGCAAACAACAACAACAACCCACCAACCTAAACTAACAATCAAGATACAGTGTACAAAGAGAAGAGTGATAGAAATACAAAGAAGTATGAAGAAAAAGAAAGGAAAATAGAAATATATATTCTGTGAAGGAGCTGAAATGGAGTTAATACATCTTTTCATAAACTTTTCATTTCTTGCATTGACCATGTTACATCGACAACATCTCTCTCCATGGTTGTGTGTCTGCCTGCTTGGTTACATGGGGCAGGAGTGTCAAATTTGGACTCCTGTCCATTAAAGACCGTCTGAGGTTGCTCATGGTGCTCAGGGAAAAACAGCCGAAGCCAGATAGAAATGCTTCCCACCTTACCTCCCCAAACCTAGAAACTTAAAGGTGACTATTTATTTATATAACCCACCTTTATTTTTATTTTTTTGTAACTACTTCCAGGTGCTGGACATATTGAACACCTATTTTCCCCACAAGAACAGTGAGGTGGGTTGAAAGAAAGAGGAGCTAGCCCAAAGTCACCCAGCTGATTTTTTTATGCCTAAGGCAGGATTAGAACTCACCGTCTCTTGGCGATTGGCCCAAAGTCACCCACTTGGTTTTCATACCTAAGGCAGGAGTAGAACTCCATGTTTCTTGGTAATTGGCCCAAAGTCACCTACTTGCCTTTTCTGCCTAAGGTACTAGAACTCACCGTCTCCTGGTTTCTAGTCTGCTGCCTTAACCACTAGACCAAACTGTCTCTATCCAAAGTTAGCTCTCTCAATGACTCTCAAAGAAGAGGGAAGTGACTTAAATGGCTTTGGGTCATGCATTTAAATGCCTGTTTCTAGGTTCTCCAACTTTTGGAGATTTTATTTGGAACTTGGATAATATGAATGTTCTCACGAAGTGATTATCATGGAATGTCATTGAATGCTTCACCAACTTTTTCCTTCCTTATTTATCAGAAAGTCTTATCAAACTTTGCAGATCCAAAGTCAGTGCCGGCATTTTTCCCATCGGTCACTGACTCTGGAATTCTGGGGGTTGAAGCCCAAAATGATTCCAAATGAGAAACACTGATTTATACTTACAGCTTCTGCTGAATGAGTAAATAGTAACTGGCAGGATGAGTTTTGTTGCATAGACTTTTGTGAAGCCCTCAAAGTTGCACAAGTGACCAAATCAAGATCACCTGGCCAGAGGGATTCTTGCGATGGTCAAAAATGCAAGGACCAGTTATAAGTCCCTTTTTTCCAGGATCCTTCTAAGCTTAAGCAGACGCTAAATGAATGGTCATAAGTTGAGTAATTTTTCCAGTAATTTTGAAAACTGATCCAAGGACACAGGAATAAAATTTGATGGCTTACCTGTATGCCAATTTTGGTTCATACAGAAGAGAAGCAGGATATCCCCGATTTTTTTAAAAAAATTGCATTTGATAAAAAGAAAACTTCTAATTTTGTACCGGGAATATTCCTTAGCAAACCCTTGGGATCGACAGGAGATAAATCACCGAATTCCTCTGGAAAACAGCATGCAAAGGACCTTTCCTTCTTCTTTGTATTTTATTGTTCTGGTTTGCAATTGCTGCTAGCTAATGTCTGGCATTTAAATTTGTCTCAATTAAGGGTGCTTCCATTGAAGGAGAGAATGCATTTCGTCTGTGTATCCATTAATCACACCCTCATTAACTCAACCATTGTCAGAAGGTGGTTTTTTTCCCCTTCCTTCTTTGTGTGTGTGTGTGTGTGTTTATTTATACAGACATTAAAAAAAAGAAAGAGGAATTTATTTCTCTTTGGCTGCTTCTAATCCCGTAAAGCAGGGGTGGGAGGTGGGAGGACTCTGGTCCCTTCACGGCCTGTGGACTTCAACTCCCAGAATTCTTCAGGCTCAGGAATCCTGGGAATTGAAGTCCACAGATGGTGAAGGGGCCCTACTTGCCTCTCCATGTGGTAGAAAGAATAAATAGAAACAAATATTTTTAACAGTTTCAGTGGCCTATCCCAGAGATTACATTAGCTCTCTGTACATTTTACTATAAAGCTGTATTTGACAGGGGAGCCAGATATCTGGAAATAAAGTAATGGATTTGTGTAATAAAGTGAAATGCATTTTACATAAAAGAAGAGGAGGCAGGCTGTCCATCCTTCAAATCAAACCTCACGGTTGGTTTGAGATTTATTTTTATTTTTTTTTATATTGTCTGCCTGCCTCTTGAAGAACTCTTAAACTGTGATAAGTGATAAGTACGTGCAAAAAAGAATTGCCCCTGCTGTTTCCATTATTCTTTTATTCACTCTTTAAACGGCTTCCAGAATAGACAAGAGTGGGGACTTTATTTTCCACAGAATGGCCTCTTTACCCAACTGAATGCTTGAGCTTCCCGAGAGGAAATCTGCAAAGCCACAGACATTTTTTCATCTGTCTGTCTGTCTACTTGCATCTCTGTCACCTTCCTTCCTTCCTTCCTTCCTTCCTTCCTTTTCTTCTCTCTCTCTTCCTTCCTTCCTTTTTTCTTTCTTCCTTCTTTTTTCTTTCTTCCTTCTCTTTCTTTCTTTCTTTCTTTCTTTCTTTCTTTCTTCTCTCTCTCTTCTATGTTATCTCTCTCACACATATCTTTCTCTCTCTATTTCTTTATATTATTATATCTATCTATCTATCTATCTATCTATCTATCTATCTATCTATCTATCTATCTATCTATCTATCCATCCATCCATCATAATCTATCTATCATCAGCCTCAGTGGTGCAGTGGTTAGAGTGCAATACTGCAGGTTACTTCTGCTGACTGAACTGCAATTTGGCAGATCAAATCCCACCAGGCTCCAGGTTCACTCAGCCTTCCATCCTTCCAAGGTGGGTCAAATGAGGACCCAGATTGTTGGGGTCAAGAGGCTGACTCTGCAAACCACTTAGAGAGGGCTGGAAAGCACTATAAAGCCGTATATACAAGTCTAAGGGCTATGGCTATATTGCTATCATCAGTGCTAGAAGATAGCAGGGTTTGCTCTACTTGTTATTTATACACTAATGGCCTGCCCTGCCAGTGTTTGTGGGAATGTTTTTACTGGTTCCACCAACACTGGCAGGGCAAGCCACTAATATATAAACAGAGAGCAAACCCTGCTCCCTTCTAGCACTGAAGATGTTATCTAGTTGGGTAATAAAACATCTGCAAGAAAACCACCAAGCTCCGAGAGTACCAAGGACCTCACAATTCAACCCTGAGCTACAAATATTATCTTCTGTTGGTTGATCTGTTTTCAGACTTACTTGCTCCCATTACGTGGAGCTCAAGATCTTTCATGGAATTCTGTCCCTTCCACAAATCAGCCGAGTCGACCACATTTGATTCAGTTACAAAAGGGGCTTCTCCTCCCCATGTCATCTAGCCCAGGGATCACCAAACTTGGCAACTGTAAGGCTCGTGGACTTCAACTCCCAGAGGTCCCTGCTCAGCATGGCTGGCTGAGGAATTCTGGGAGTTGAAGGTTACAAGGTTTAAAGTTGCCAAGTTTGGTGATCCCTGAGCTAGTTTAAGGACTATCCAACTGTGGTGGGTAAAAAGACTATGGGATATCCTTTTTCTCTCCCCTTTAGAATGAACAGACAATTAAAAGTAAAATGTAGCTAAAACTCTAGATACTTAAGCAATTTTATCGTTGCCTTTCTCAATGTGGGCAGTTACAAATATCCTAAGCTTTTTTTTTAAAAAAAAAATAACCCCCCAATATTCTTGATTTTCTTAAGCTTTGGCATGTTGCTTTTCCACTGGCCAAATAGACGACTGAATTATAAAGAAGGAGGAAAAGAAAGAGCCGAGTGCTGAAAATGCACTGTTTTTTTTATTGAATTTTCACATCACTATTGCCAGTAAGCACAAGCCGAATGAATATTTGAAATGTTCACCAACACCTATCATGTCAAGCCAGAAAAATACATCTGCATTTAAAATGCAAGCAGCGGAAAGCAGAATATATTTTATTGGTAATGGGAGACAGACCTTGAACTGTACTAGTTGGGCTTTTCTATTTTGACAGAACATTTCCCAGGAGAGGCGGCAACTGGTTCCCGCTTTATCCTTATTTTGTTGAGTGCATGACAATATCCTTCTTGCCTTCTTCTTTTAGTCCTCGGCTCCCTGCAGTCCTGAAGCTTCAACTGACTTGCAGCTCCCGCCGTCATTTATATCTCTGCTGTGCGCAAGCAAAGCACCGCAAAATTGATTCTGTGATAGAGCTGCCTTTCTTTTCTCCCTGGCGTGCTTGGATTTGCTTGGAATTCTGCTTGTGTACCTGGAGAATAACGGTTTATTGTAAAAGAGCCGTTCCTGTGCTCCACCTTTCCCACACCTCAATCCCGGCAAGCCGAATGTGAGCATTACTGGGCCGAAAACATAACTCTATGATTCTACGGATTTTACGAATCCAACTCTATGATTCTGTGAGCCAAAGGAATCGTGAATCATAGAGTGGGATTCATAAAATCCATAGAATCATAGAGTTATGTTTTCGGCAGGGAACCGGCAATATCAAGGACCCCACAGTTCAACTCTGAGGTGTTCAGGAAGGGGTGTGTTGTATGCCTGGAAGCAACCTAGACAAGATCCCATTGTTTCAACAAGGGTTGGAGGATTTTAAAAGGATGATCTTCAAGGCGATTTCAGTTCTAATACAAAAGAAAATATTTGTAGTTCGGAATTGAACTGTGAGGTTCTTCGTATCTCTAAACTTGGTTGTTTTCTTGCAGAAGTTTGGTTACTTAACTGTGTAACATCATCAGTGCCAGGAGGGAGGGAGGTTTGTCCTCTGTTCATACGCTGATGGCATGCTCTGTCATTATGGGTGGGAATGTTCTTCTTGCTTCCTTGGTTAGGCTGTTGTATGCTGAGTTGGTGGTTCCTTGACTGAGGTATTGCATCCGATACCCATCAAAGGTGGGAATCCCTGGAAGCCTGGAACTCAGATTAATCAGCCAACTAGCCCATGGAGATAAACAACAGCTACATGCCATTCAAAAGAGACAACCGAAAAGCTAAAGGACCACAACACCTTCTGGTGAGCAATCAACATCTAGGTAAGCTGAGATTAATACCAAGTAGTGAAAAATACTGGAGGAGGAGGAGGAGGAGGAGGAGGAGGAGGAGGAGGAGGAGGAGGAGGAGGAGGAGGAGGAGAAAGTATCATTTAATAGCCTGTAAAAGGATGAATGAACAAAATGGCCATCCTATCGTATAAACTTGAGAAGCATCAGATGTGCCAAGTAACTAAATAAATGCTTTGCTAGGGATACGTTTTAGGAAAAAGGAAATTCAACAATCAGTGTGTTTGTTTTTTATCCTGCTTCATTTTATTGCTACTACAAAAAGGACCATAAAATTCCTCAAACAAAACAAAACAAAATCTACACAATAACCCTACAGTAAGCAAACAAACAAAATCCCCTGGAGCATTTTTTGCTGATCAGATTTTGTCTAACATGGACTATGCAAATTGGAAGAGCAGGAATGACAAACTGCTTCCGCAAAAGAAGAAAAACAAATATCTATTTCTTTCCTCTTGTCAAAGAGGTCAAGGAAGCAGCTGTAAATATTTTAGAATAGAATAGAATAGAATAGAATAGAATAGAATAGAATAGAATAGAATAGGAGCTGGAAGGGACCTTGGAGGTCTTCTAGTCCAACCCCCTACACAAGCAGGAGCCCCTCTACCATTTCAAACAAATGACCATCCAGTCTCTTCTTAGAAGCCTCCAGGGATGTATCAACCACAACTTCTGGTGGCAGGCAGTTCCACTGGTTAATTGTCCTCCCTGTCAGGAAGTTTCTCCTTAATTCCAGGCTGCTTCCCTCCTGGATTAGTTTCCATCCGTTGCTTCTTGTCCCGCCTCTCTTCAGGGGCTTTGGAGAAGAGGCTGACTCCCAAATCTTCTCTGGGGCAGCCCCTGAGATCCTGGGATGCTGCTGTTATGTCATCCCTCATTCTTCTTTTCTTTAGATTAGCCAAACCCAATTCCTGAAACTGTTCTTCATATGTTTTAGTCTCCAAGCTTTTGATCATCTTAGTTGCTCTTCTCTGAACTTCTTCCAAGGTTTCAACAATGTGGTAATGGGGTAACCAATTCTGGATGCAGCATTCCAGGTGTGGTTTTATGAGGGATTTAGAAAAAGGTCCTTAGTGCTTCACAGGATCTGGATTCGGTGCCTCTGTTTATACAACCCAGGATCGTATGAGCTTTTCTGGTGGCCGCTGCTGCTGCTGTACACTGCTGGCTCATATTCAAGGGATCGTCCCCTCGGACTCCAAGGCCCCTCTGCCAGTCACTGTTTTTGAGCCAGGTTTCACCCAATCTGTCCTTATTTTGACAATGGTCATTCTCCTCAGTGCAAAAAATTAAGGCTCCTCATTGTATTACTATAAAGAACATAAAACAGACAGTGGGCCTTTTTTTAGACCCTTGGTATAGGAAGATCAGAAAATCAAATGAAATGAAACCGCCTAGGAACCCAATAAAACGATTTCATTATGAGCAATAGATCTTCCGTCCAGTCCTGTTCACTGCTACCTTAGCTTCTATGTTTTCCACACTGGTTGTAATCCCCGCTCTCCTCCGCAAATTGAGTTTTATTAACAAAACCCGGAAGGAGAATAATATGAGCTTGATATTAGAATCTTATGGGACTGGAATATTTCAGAGTTTAGCTAAAAGTTTTGGGAAAACCATTCTTCTGAAGTAAAGTAGGAATGCTTCTTTCTTTAATCGTGGAGGAAATATAGGCTACTTTGAAGTAAAAATAAAAGTAGTTACTTTAATTATAACATATTTTGTATTGATCCCATTATAAATTAAAATAATACTCATACCTGAAAATTGAGGACAACACAAAATACATCCAGACAGTCAATTTATTACCTCTATTATCAGAAAAGAAAACAAGAAAGTATTATCCCAGTATTAATCTAGGTAAAATATGGCTGGATGTCTAGCACTCAGGCAAATCTCAGACACATCAACAAACACAGAGAGATAAACAACATTGACAGGCCATTCGAAAAAGACAACCGAAAGACCAAAACACCAGCAATCCTTACCAGCAATCAACACCCAGATAAGCAGACATTAACTTCAAGACTAATACCAGACCTACGATCAAGCAGCAAACAATACCCCAATCCAGGAAATACCACCCCAGAAAACAAAGCAAACACCCCTACTTTACAGCACTGAAGATGTTACCTAGTTGGGTAATGAAATGTCTATAAGGAAACCACCAAGCTCAGAAAGCATCAAGGACCCCATTCTCTTCCTCCTCCTCCCCTCCCCTCCCCCTCTCCACAAACCCCACTCCCTTTTAGCACTGATGATGTTACCCAGTTGGGTAATGAAATGTCTGCAAGAAAACAACTAAGCTCAGAGAGCACCAAGGATCCAACAGTTCAACCCCAGGTGACAAATATTTCTTTCATGGGTACCGTATTGGGATTATCATTGCTTCTGAATACAGAAGGACTTGAATACTCAGCTGGCATGGTGACAGATCTACCCCCCAAGACAGATGAATTCGGATTGAGAGTTTGGTGGGACAAGATTGCCTTTATCTCCTTATGGAACTCCAGGAAGTGAGGTGCCCTATGGACCCTTGAGGGGGGGGGGGTGAGCACGGAAGAGACAACCAGGAAAGTCCTCCTCCATATCACCACATGGCCTCCGGGAGTTAATGCAGCTCACGGAGGACGCCCAGATGGAATTCTGGCCACTAAATGATGGACGAATTGGGTGAATGAAACAGACAGTGCTTTATAGCAAATAGGATGGAATAACGCTACAAATTCAGAGACCAAAAGGGGCTCGAAAGCTCTTAAGGATACACAAGAAAACACCTGTCTTCATCGCTTTAAGTCAGAGCTCTCCAAACTTGGCCACTTTAAGACTTGTGGACTTCAACTCCCAGAATCCTCCCGCCAGCAAATTCTCTCTTAGGGAGAAGGTAGATATTTCAATGGATTTGAGGAAAGGAAAGAATTCCAGATTGCTTATCCAAGTATTAGCCAGATCTAAGCAAGCTTATCTTTCTGAAAGCTACCAAGATACCCTAAATTGGGGTCCCCAAACTTGGCTACTTTAAGACTTGTGGACTTCAACTCCCAGAATTCTGCAGCTCTGCTGGCTGGAGAATTCTGGGAGTTGAAATGCACCAGTCTTAAAGTGGCCAGGTTTGGAGGCCTCTGGTCTAAACCAACTTTAAATTTTTCTGGGAGAGGGTGAGAAAGCAATTCAAAAGTCTTCTCTAAGGAATGAAACACCCAGCATAGAGTTATGGGATGGAGAGCACCAGGAGTGGCAACAACGCTTGTGAAACCAATCTTGGAATAGTTTTAATTTGCAAATGAAAAAGGTTTCCCAAAGAGAAAAGGGCAAAGGGCTTGTCTTCTTAACCTCCCAGAGGGTGCAGGTAGCCTTTGAGTTACACCCATTCACTTAGTGACCATTGTCACTATTGCTGGAATCCCGACACCCATTCAGAGTTACGACAGCACTGAAAAGAATGATTTATGATCGTTTTTCATACTTACAACCATTGCCGTGTTCATGATGGAGACTCTTCGCAACTGGTTCATACTTACGATGGTTGCAATGTCCTGGGGGTCATGTGATCCCCCTTTGCGACCTCCAGATTCACTTAACAACCGTAGGAACGATTTAACAGCCACAGTGATTCGCGGAGCCACGGGGCCAAGAAAAGTTGTAAAATGAGGCCAAACTCACTCAACAAGGGTCTCGTTTTGCGACATAAATTTTGGGGCTCAATTTTGGTCATAAAGCAAGGACTACCTTAAGCCATAAGAAGTCCCTCTGCAGTGTGGTCTATCTGTGCAGCTCGGCTTCCTTCAGGACAGAGACTGATAAACAGGGAAAACAAATCATTCTACATCGTAACTCGGCTGCTCACTGAATCCGGCTTCCTCAATGGCTTTGCTGGTCAGAAGGTTTTAAAAGGGGCTCACAACGACCATGGGATGCTGCCGCTGTCATAAATAGGAGTCCAAGCGCCTGAATTTTGATCACGTGACCACGGCTGCAACGTAAGCGAGAAAAGTGGTCATAAATCACTTTTTTTCTGTGCCGTTGTAACTTTGAACAGTCACTAAACGATCTGTTGCAAGTCGAGGACTTCCTCTACCAGCTTCAAAAGGAGTGAAGTGGGCAGAAATAAGCAAACCCAGAGGCCGTTCCTGCTCCCTTTGATTCTCCCTTGCGAGGGGGAGGGGGAAAGGGGGAAAGGGGAAGGGGCAGGAGAAACTGAGTCGACCTGCTCTGGTACAACCCCTCACCTAGGATGAAACAGATTTGCAACCCGTAGATGGTACCATCTGGTCCCCTGCCAGGGAGCAGGAAGGCCCTGGAGAACCTACTCCGTGTCAATTTGGGAGCCCCGCGGAGGCTAAGAGGCTGCTAAATGGAACGGCCGGAAGAGGGAAAACTTCTCCTTTCAAACTCGATTGCAGGAAGTCCGACTTCAGCAACAGGGTGGTCAACACCTGGAATGCTCCCCCCCGACTCTGTTGCCACATCCTCACCCCCCCACACACACACACTTCTTCAACCTCAAACTAGCCCCTGTTGACCTCACCCCATTCCTAAGAGGTCTGGAAGGGTCCTGCACAAGTGCACCATCGTGCCTCCCGTCCCTGTCCTATGGTGCCCATTTAATTGTACCTATTTTCTGTACTCTTACTCATGTTTATACTTATACCTATTAACTTGTAAGCGATTGACAAATAAAATAAATAAATAAAATAAATAAAATCAGCCACTCCCTTTAGGGCTCCCTTTTCATGACGCTCTGCGCCAGCCATTCAAGCGGCCCTTTTCTAATCCCCTAATCCCGAGAGATGCTACAGCAGGCGGTTCTATTCACATGCAACACCACCAGGTGACACTGCTCGCTCTTGCAGAGTTGTGGTCGTTCAGAGAGCCCAGTACATGGAACTGGAGGTGGTCCCCCCCTTGCAACAGTTCATTTAGTGACCGTTTGAAATTACAATGGCACTAAAAAGGTGATCTGTTCTATTCTATTTCTTATTCTATTCCTATTCCGATTCCGATTCCGATTCCTATTCCTATTCCGATTCCTATTCCGATTCCTATTCCGATTCCTATTCCAATTCCTATTCCTATTTCTATTTCATTCCATTCTATTTTCTACTCTACTTTACTCTACTCTACTCTACTCTACTCTACTCTATTCTAGCATTGGTAGCATTTAGTGCAGAGTTCTCCAAACTTGGCAACTTTAAGACTTGCGGACTATGCTATGCTGGCTTGAGAATTCTGGGAGTCCACAAGTCTTAAAGTAGCCAAGTTTGGGGACCCCTGATTTAGGGTATCTTGGTAGCTTTCAGAAAGATAAACTTGGTTAGATCTGGCTAATACTTGGATAAGCAATTTGGAAGTCCTTCCTTTCCTCAAATCCATTGAGATATCTACCGTCTCCCTAAGACAGAATTGCTTGATTCATCTCAACATTTCAGCTTTGACTAGATTTGATAACAAATGCTGCATTTGGAAGATAATTAGGCACCGTAAAAACAATTTCTTGCAGCTAGGAAGAAAAAGTGGGCCAAATTATCTATGAACAAATAAGATAAACCCTGAATAATGGTGAACACAAGAAATCTATTAATAACACCTGGACACCCTCCAGTAAAAAGAGAAATTTAAAGCTAACCATTTAGAAAATACAGAATTTAGCAGATAAATGCAGAAGCATTTTTTTCATTGCAACAATTTAAAGATATTACCTGATTATATGGCAAATATGAAATTCATTTTAAGTAGATTTGTCACTTAAGTGTTGATGAAGTGGCAAGACATAGTTGAGTAATCAGTTGAATGGATATAAGCATACAAATAAAAGGACGATTTCTAGTTAAAGAAAGAACAATCTGGGTCAATGAATTTCATGCTGTGAGTATACGTGTTTATTGTAGGGATGAGCATTATGAGCAGCGTGGCGGAGAAGATGTTTGTCTCCCATTTGGGAAGTTGAGAGTTCAACCCTAGGCAGTGGCAGATGTTTTCCTCTCTCGGGACACAAAGAAAAAAAATATCTGCTGTGAACTCCAGATAGGTGTCAGGAAGGGCATCTGGCCAGTAAATGCTCAGCTCCATTCAGTCACCCCGATTCTGCTCTGAATTCAGGGATTACAGGCTTTGTAAAAAGAGAAAAGAAATAAGGATGAACATTATGTAGACCAGAGGTGGGGAACTATGGCCCCTTTATGACTTGTGGACTTCAACTTCAACTTTGACTCAACAATTCTGGGAATTGAAGTCAACAGGTCATAAAAGGAACATAGTTCCCCACCCCAACCAAAATAGGTGATGTAACTTATTATTTTAAGGTAGGAATCTTATTGAAACTCTAGCACTAGCCCTAGAATAAACACAGCTTTGTTTTTTTTTTAAAAGGAACCAGATATCTTAAACTTTAGCACACAAAGCCCTCCAAAACATCTCATGTAACCGAAAGACTCAATAGCCCCCCCAGAAAGGAAAAAAAAAACAGGAATCACCTGCAACATTAAACAAAGGATTATAATATTCAATATGTAAGATAAAGAGGTAGAAGACTGATATGGACGCCAACTAGCAGTCAAAAGACACGACGGAAACTCCTTAATTTCACAACACATGGGCAGACTTAAGGACAGTTTTCACTGGGAAACAGTGAGCATCTTAGACCAAGCTAAATTAAAAAATTCCAGGGAATTTCTGGAAGTTTTACATACAGATAGATCAGCCTTCAATAGATACATAGATAGAGCCACATGCCATTCAAAGGAGACAGTAAGAAGGAAGCAAAAAATAAAATAAAATCAGAATACATCCTATTCCAAAGCCCACAACCACATAAGCAGAGATTCACGCCAGATGGAAGTTATTAACAACATAATAATAATAGTAACTGATTTCAGGTAGTCCTCAACTTACAACAGTTCATTGAGTGACAGTTTGAAATTTCAAAAAAGTGACTGTTTTTCTCACTTATGACTGTTGCAGCATTCCCCCATGGTCACATGATCAACCTTCTGATGTTTGGCAACTGGCTTATCTTTATGATGGTTGCAATGTCCTTGGATCTACCTTTTGTGGCCGTCTGACAAGCAAAATTAACGAGGAAGTCAGATTCAGTTAATATTTTGGGGAATATTAAAAAGGCAGGATAGAATATTTCCCCGAAAAGAGAAATGGGAAAAAAAAATCTTAAGTGAAGCAGAAACCAGCTCCAGTCTCCCTGCCCCAAGCAGAAACAGAGGAGGCCAGCTTTTAGAAATGCAGAATTGGTAATCCATTCAGAAAGGCCGGGTCAGAGAGAAACTCCAGATAAGCAACACAGTTAGGCAAGACAAGATTAGCCCAGACAAACACCTAGGATTTGCATTTCCCCCTTTGCCTATAGAGCCAGCCATGACCCTTACATGACCCCATAGGAATCTAGAAGGTATAAAACCCCATCCACTCTTAACTCCATTTTGTCAGCTGCCCCAGAACCATGAACCCCGTGGTTCTCTCAATCAATAAATGGACCTTCTTTCCAATCAGCCTCCAGCCTCCATTTTATTTCCAGTGTCTTTCTCCCAGCTTGGAACTGAGCCAGATGGATTTTCCTTCCAACAACTCACTTAACAACTGTCTTACTTAGGAACAGAAGTTTTGGGCTCAGTTGTGGTTGTAAGTCAAGAACTACCTGTAGTTCATTAGAATTTCACATTTTCACGTAAGCTGAGCAGACTGTTAAAAAAAAACATGAATTATGAAATGCTGAGCCAAGAGTATGAACCCAGAAGGCTGTGCTAATATGATGCCTCAGTGCCTAAGCCTTTAATTAGTGTTTTAATTAGCATGCCTCCTGGATCATATTACATAGCATTTAATGTGATGTGTTTAAGAAGAAAGCATTTTTAAAAAAAAATTTATCAAGAACGCCTTTATTAAAAGATTATCTATCAGAGTGATAAGTAATTATCTCATTTAGACCAGTAGCCTTAGTGAAATTAATTACATGGAGCAATCGGAAAATGATTGAAGTAATAGCATTTTGCCACTGAAAGAGAAGCTAATTAACACGCTGACTGGACACAAATGCCCTCTGGAAGCCTAACGTCCCTTGGCCCTGCTGCCCAGCATGTGACCAGGTTTAATTTGATAACATAATTTGCATTCTTGTCTTCTGATGGGATTATTATGTCCCCACCGTGGTCAAAGCCCCTTCTGAATTTCTCGCCTGCACCCAATTAACATGAATTAAAGGTGGTCAAAACTCCGGATAAAATTTCACCTTCCTGCTCTAATGATTCTGAAGAAGACGCGGGACACGGAGAGACTTTCAATGTTAGCGTTAGAGAAAGAAGACTCCCGAGAATAGCCAAGAAAACAAACGGAGAATCATTTAATAAGTCAACCCAGACTTCTCATTTGAGGCACGAAGGAGGAAACTCAAATTATTATCTTACTTCAGAGACATTATGTGAAGACTAAGTGTCTGGAAATTGCTGAGAAAGGTAAAAGGAAAAAGAAGGTGGATGGACTTTAATCAGTCAGAAAAGAACGGGAAGGGACCTTGGAGGTCTTCTAGTCCAACCCCTTCTCAAGCAGGAGACCCTATAAAATCCGAGACAAGTCGTTGTCCAGTCTCTCCTTGAAAACTTCCAGTGATGGAGCAACCACGACTTCTGAAGGCAAGTTCTGTTCCACTGGTTAATAGTCCTCACTGTCCCAAAGGTGCTTTTTCCCCAAGAAGCTTCTTCAGAGCTGCTGGATCTCTTGGATGAAAAGTGAAGCATCTTCAAAGAAAATCCAGAAAAATCCAGTTGCCTCTTGAAAAAAGCAGCCAAGGGGCAACGTTGGGACCACCGTGATCTGGATGACTGAGAATCTCCACAGACAACGGACAGAGTCAGGTTTTAACAGCCAAAATGTAGGGCAGATCCCACTTCCAGTGGCAAGCTGTTCCAAAGGCTGGGAACGCTGGCAGAAAAGGCTGCATTCCTGGACTCCGCTAATTGAAATTCTTTGACCAATGGGGTCTACAGCAAGCCCCCTTCTGCCAGGGTGAGTGGGGTGGGCCAATCTCATTGGGGTGAGATGGTCCCACAGATAACCTGGTCCCACGCCACGAGGGGCTTTAAAGGGGACCACCAACACCTATAATGGGACCCCGAAGCAAACCAGCAACCAAATTCAGCTCCCATGACAGCGGTTTTATCTGCGCCATCCTAGGGGCCTTGAGAACTTCCTATTCACTGTGTTCTGTAGTAATGGCACCTTCCAAATACTCTTCAAGGGTGGCCCCAGGGAGAGTGCATTGCAGTAGTCCAAGCAAGAGATGACCCAAGCATGAGTGACTGAGCAGTACCTCCTGATCCAGGAAATGACACAACCTGGCTTACAACACAAATATATTCCTTCCTTCCTTCCTTCCTTCCTTCCTTCCTTCCTTCCTTCCTTCCTTCCTTCCTTCCTTCCTTCCTTCCTTCCTTCCTTCCTCCCTCCCTCCCTCCCTCCCTCCCTCCCTCCCTTCCTATTGTCACCCATCTCCAACAAGTGATTCTGGATGGTGAACAATTGTTGCAATTTTTTAACTACAACTTTTTCTGTATGCCATATTAATAGATATTATTTTCCCTCTTGTGCGTGCACTTACTCACAGACACAGACACACACACACACAGAAGGAAGTAAATACCTTTCCTACTAAGGTATTTACTTAAGGGTTGCTTGTACACAAAACACTCTGAATCTATTCATCTGCAACCTGGCAGGTTTCATTCCCTTGAAATAGACAACATTATATATTACTGCCATCCAATTCTGCCAAGATAGGGCAAAAGTTATTGTCAATTTCATGAAAAAATGCCGCATTTGTCTGCAAATTGACAAGGTTTATAGCTTCATAAGGGGCTATATTTCCTATGTTGCTGCCAGACACAATTCTTTAAAAATGGCGAGCCAGTTAGATCTAGCGGTGAGGCACAAGGCTAGAAAGAAGGAAACCGGGAATTCTAGTCCTGCCTTAGCCACGAAAACCAGTTTGGGCTAATCACTGGGAGATGTAAGTTCTGGTTCTAGTTCCGCCTTAAACGTGAAAGCTGACTGGGTGATTTGGGGCCAATCACCAGGAGTCGGTGACAGTAACAGCAAATGTAGTAAAAGTACTTAAGTGTACTTAAAATGTACCTAAAAGGAGTGAAACACATGCCCAAACATCCGTATTAATTGAGTGACAGCATATAGTTGCCAAGGAATTGCCTAGCAGCTGTCCAGACAATAACACAAAGCTGTAGTCATATATGTATATGCATATGTATATTTAATATTCAAATTTACAGCAGTCTTTGTCACCATCCAGAAAGAACAAAGACAAATTAGTCAGGATCACAGGAACATCGTGAGGTAAATTAAACGGTTTACAGAACACACTGAAGAGGAAAAGGGGGGGGGGGGGGGGAACGCCCCCTTCATGCTTATGGCAACCAATCACAGGGTAGATGGCCTCACGCGAGAGTCCGCGCTCTCCACCTAATCCGCTACGACTGGGACTTCGGGCCCATTGTAGATTTTGAACATTCCAGCTACTGCATTCGAAATCCCCAAACACGTCCTTAAGTCCCTTCCGAAGGAATTCCCTTGAAGCTGAGAAATTTGGGAAAAGATTTTTTTTTTTAAAAGGAAGGAACCATTAATGAGGAAATGAATTATTTCCTCTCTTGGCCATTTGGTATCAGGGGAGAAGAACAGTGGTGGGATTCAATGTTTTATTTACTACCGCTTCTGTGGGCGTGGCTTGGTGGGCGTGGCAGGGGAAGGATATACTGCAAAATCCCCCTTCCCTCCCCACCCCACTGACCTGCTTTCCAGCTCCCTTCTCCTGTGCAGGGCAACCAAAGGAGACCCAGCCGATCAGCTGGGACTTGATGGGAGGCAGAGAAGAGATGGGTTTGGCGGGGCCAGTCAGAGGTGGGATTGGCCGGTTCTTCAGAACTACTCCAAATTCCCACTACTAGTTCTCCAGAACTGGTCCGAATCGGCTGGTCCGATTCACCTCTGTAGAAGAAGACTTGAAGCTGGGCTGGTGGTGTCCACCACAAACCACAATGTTGTTGAAAAGCTGATATGCCTCCAATAATAATCTGGTTTATGGAAACACCATCATCACAGCCTTGTATCTTGGAAGTGTCTCCCAAGTTGCAGAATTGGTGTCATTCTGTGCCTGTCATCATCCCTTACAACCAAGGATTGTCTGTGAAGAAGGCTTTTGCAGTCCCGTAGGTTTTCCCCTTCATTGTTGTAACAACCATTTATTTAGTGACCATTCAAGGTTACAATGGCACCAAAAGAAGTGGAGTGACTATTTGTCACACTTATGACTGCATCCCCATGGTCACATGATCAAAATTCAGACGATTGGCTACGGACTCATATTTATGATGGTTGCCCGTAATGGTCCTTTTGCGACCTTCTGACAAGCAAAGTCAAGAAGGAAGCCAAATCCATTTAACAACCATGTTATTAAGCCAACAACTGCAACTTGACAACTGTGACAAATTCTTTGTCTGTCCATGCATACTTGGCCAATAAAAAAATATTCTATTCTATTCTATTCTGTTCTGTTACTTCTCTTCTTCTCTTCTCTTCTCTTCTCTTCTCTTCTCTTCTCTTCTCTTCTTTTCTCTTCTCTTCTCTTCTCTTCTCTTCTCTTCTCTTCCCTTCCCTTCCATTCCATTCCATTCCATTCCATTCCATTCCATTCTATTCTATTCTCCTTTTGTTCTGTTCCATCTCTTCTCTTCTCTTCCTGTTCCATTCTATTCCATCACTTCTTCCCTTCCCTTCCCTTCCCTTCCCTTCCCTTCTCTTCTCTTTTCTCCTTTTGTTCCGTTCCATCTCTTCTCTTTTCTTCTCTTCCTGTTCCATTCCATTCTATCGCTTCTCTTCTCTTCTCCTTTTGTTCTGGTCCATCTCCTCTCCTCTCCACTCCTCTCCTCTCCTCTCCTCTCCTCTCCTCTCCTCTTCCTGTTCCCTTCCTTTCCCTTCAATTCAATTCCATTCCATTCTAAATAAGGTTGTAAATTGGGCCCAAACTCACTTAACAAGAAAATTTTGGAAAGAAAATTTTGGGCTCAATTATGATTGTAAGTCGAAGACTACCTGAACCAACCCAGACCTTGTTTTTGCCAGTGCCTTCTCCAGCATTTAGCTTTTTCTGCTTCACAAACAAGGTAATAGAGAATCACACTTGCCTTGCATCAATTAGAATTAACTTTTAAAGCCTCCCCATTTAAATCTGTCATCATGTTACAAATTACCTCAGCAGCTCAGCTTAACAAGAACCTGAAATACCACTGAATGAAAATGAGGAGTTTTATCATGCATTTGATTTCAGTGGAACCCCTGCTGTTGATGGTCTGGGTGTGTTTGCAGGGAATGTCAATTTAGAATCAGGGCTGGTAATTGGAAACTGTTGTGAAGATGGAAACTTTGCTGGGCAGACAATTAAGGAGAAATTAATAATGATAATGAGCACCAGGTTTGGGTCGAAGGAGGCCGTGATAGAAGTGGGCTACATGCACGAAACATCCAAAATGTGGAAGTGATAAAGGAGCCAAAATATCTATTCCTGTCCATTTGCTTTATTGGGGGCATATATTGCTTTTATGGCCATTTCATGTTTGCTGCTAAGCAGCAGGGATTCTCATTGTTCTATAGAAAACAGCATGTGTTGTCTACAGCCAAAGGTGGTTTTAAAGAGGTCAGACAGGATGGAAGTATGGTTTGGATCAGGGCTCTCCAACCTTGGCAAACTTTAAGACTTGTAGACTGCAACTGCCAGGGTTGAAGCTGGCTGAGGAACTCTGGGAGTTGAAGTCCCCAAGCCTTAAAGTTGCCAAGGTTTCCAACTGATTTGGATAACCAGGAGAGCCAGTTTGGTCCAGTGCTTAAGGCACTACTCTAAAAAGCTGGAGACTGGAAGTTCTAGTCCAGCCTTGGCCATGAAAGCCAACTGGGTGACTTTGGGCCAATCACCAGGAGACGGGGAGTTCTAGTCCCACTTTAGGCATGAAAACCAGATGGTGACTTTGGGCCAGTCTCTTTCTCTCTGTCAGCCCAACTCACCTCACAGAGTTATTATTGTGGGGAAAATAGAGGGAGGAAAATGCGCCGGATATGTTCGCTGCCTTGAGTTATGTGCAAAAATAATAATAACTGCATGTAAATAAATAAATAAATAGATAAATAAATAAATAAATATCAGATACAATTATGATGAAACCAAAAGGGATGCATTTCAATAAGCTCATTTTATGTCATGCGTGTCTGCATTGAAGGTAAGAAGGCCAGACAGCCTCACACCCATTGTGACATCAGGTGCAAATAATAAGCCTCCAGAAATACACGTACGATTGCTGCAGTGTCCCTGGATTTTGATATTGTCATTTACAACCTCCTGGCTGACTTCTGAACAGCAGAATCAATGGTGAAAGCCCAATTTGTTACACACCCACATGATTCACTTAATAATTATAGCCGTTCACTTAAAAACTGTGTCAAAAATCATGTAAAATCCAGCATGATTCACTTAACAACCATCTTGCCTAGCAAAAAAAGATTCTGGTCCCAATTGTGGTCATATGTTGAGCTCCACCTGTGCATCACAATAGCAAGAGCACATAGACGTATCTACCGCTTCACGGTGCTTCACAGCCACCTCCAGTTTACAGACCCTCTTTTTCCCCCAACAATCTGGGTCCTCATTTTACTGACCCCTTTACCAAAGGATGGGAGTCTGAATCAACTTTGAGCCCCATCAGGATCGAACTCCTGGCAGTGGGTAGAGTCAGTCTGCAATAGTGCATTTTAACCACTATGCCACCATGGCTGCTAGCAATAGCATTTAGGCTGATATTCTTTTATTGGCCAAGTATGATAAATATGACACACAAGGAATTTGTCTTGATGCAAATACTCTCAGTGTACATAAAAAAGAAAAGATACATCAGTCAAGAGTCAAGAATCATCAGGTACAACACTTAATAATAGTCATAGGGTACAAATAAATAATCAAATCATACTAGGAAACAGTCCATATAAATCGTAAGGATAGAAGTGGCAAAGTTACAGTCATACAGTCACAAGATGGAGAGGATGGGCGATAAGGAGTGATGAGAAGATTAATAGTGATAGTAGTGCAGACTTTGTAAACAGTTGAACAGTGTTGAGGGAATTAGTTGTTTAGCAGAGGGATGGCTTTTGGGAAAAAACTGTCCTTGTGTCTAGTTGTTCTGGTGTGCAGGGCTCTGTAGTATCATTTTGCAGGTAGGAGTTGAAACAGTTTATGTCCGGGATGTGAGGGGTCTGTAGATATTTTCCCAGCCCTCTTTTTGACTCGTGCAGTATACAGATCCTCCATGGAAGGCAGGTCGGTAGCCTTTTTTTTTTTTTTTTGTAGTCTTAATTCCTCTCTGGAGTCTGTGTCTGTCTTGTTGGGTTGCAGAGCCAAACCAGACAGTTATAGAGGTGCAGATGGCAGACTCAATAATTTCTTTGTAGAACTGGATCAACAGCTCCTTGGGCAGTTTGAGGTTTCTGAGTTGGTGCAGAAAGAACATTCTTTGTTGTGTTTTTTTGATGACATTTTTGATGTTAGGTGTCCATTTTAGGTCATGTGATATAGTAGAAGCTAGAAACTTGAAGGTCTCTACTGTTGATACTGTGTTGTCTAGTATTGTAAGAGGTGGTAGTATGGGAAGGTTTCTCCTAAAGTCTACCACCATTTCTACGGTTTTGAGTATGTTCAGTTCCAGATTGTTCCGGTTACACCACAAGGCAAGTTGTATAACCTCCTGTCTGTATGCGGATTCATTGTTGTCTCAAATGAGACCAATCACTGTTGTGTCATCATATACAACTCTATAGTGCTTTACATCCCTCTCCAAACGGTTTACAGAGTCAGTCTCTTGCCCCCAACAATCAGGGTCCTCATTTTACCCATCTCGGAAGGATGGAAGTCTGGGTCAACCTTGATCTGGTCAGGATCGAACTGCGGGGAGTGGGCAGGATTAACCTGCAATACCACATTCTAACCACTGCGCCACCATGGCTCTTTCTGGTACTAAGACTTTGACAGTGTGCATCCAAGTAGTCAATTTTAAGATGAATGATGCAATCTTGTTTTATTTCTTCTGTAGAAAGGAAGATCTGAATTAAATGCCTGCTGTCTCCCAATTAATTCCCTACTAAACAATGCCAGCACTTCATGGGCCTTTCATTATGAGGTCAGAATGAAAGAGGTTGAGAAATGCAGGGCTGCCTCAGGAAGCACCATCCATGTTTCAAATCCCCCTTTTCCTGGACTATCATGTATCATTTAGGGCTCATCTTGCCATCTTTTCTGAAAGTTAAGTCATGGCAAGTGGACTTCTTTGAAATATTTCGCTGCAAGCGACTTGGTTGGAGCAAAGCAGCAAAACATTTCAAAACGAACAAAGAAAAAAAGTCCTCACTCAATTTCCAGACAAGTCTGTCTGGATATCTAAGAACCTCCATCAAAATATCTTCCCTTTTTCCAGGCAGTTTATTTCTTCTAGAAAAGAGAAGAAACCATAATATGAGCAAGACATTTAATGGAATAGATTAGAATAAGAGAATAGAATAACAGAATAAGCGAGGTGGAAGGGACCTTGCAGGTCTTCTGATCCAGAGGTCCCCAAACTTGGCAACTTTAAGACTTGCGGACTTCAACTCCCAGAATTCTGGGAATTGAAGTCCACAAGTTTTAAAGTTGCCGAGTTTGGGGACCCCTGTTCTAATCCAACACCCTGCTTAAGCAGGAAGCCCTACACCATTTCAGACAAATGGTTGTCCAGTCTGTTCTTGAAAACCTCCAACGATGGAGCACCTGCAACTTCTGGAGGCAAGATTTTCCACTGGCTAACTGTTGTAACTGCCAGGAAATTCATCCTTAGTTTTAGGTTGCTTCTCTCCCTGGTTAGTTTTCACCCATCATTTCTTGGGAACACTTCTTCTTACATGGTGATGTCCTTGGTCCTGGTCTACGCTCATCCCCAGAGAATGCATGGGCCCACCAAAAAGGATCCGTTTTTCTGATAAACAAGGCTGTGTCCTCAGTAGGAGACACCAGGACAGCCTTTTGGGGTCTTCCAAAGTTCCATCATGGAAGAAATAGAAAATAATAAATAAGATGACAAATGTAGAATTTAATGTTCCTGAGATATTTATCTCCAGTGAGCAGGACTCCCCAAGTTTTTTACTTAGCACAATTGGTTCTTGCGCCTCCAATAATAGCAACTGATTACAGGTCATTCTCGACTTACAAACATTTGTTTAGAGACCATTCAAAGTTACAAAGGTGTTGAAAAGAGGGACTTGTGAGCGTTTTTCACATGACTGTTGCAGCATCCACAAAATGTGGACACTAAGCAACTGACATGGATTTATGATGTCCCAGAAATGTGTGGCCTTTGGACAAAGTCAACGTCAACCCTGAAGCTGACCTGACTGAGGCCATTTTGAGGCTAATGTCAGGTTTCCAAGTGATGAAATCCATTTAAAAAGAAAAGAACAAAGTCCATCTCCCAAGACAATTTCTTTTATTTAGGAAAGCATCAAATTGGAAAAGTCCGTGGTAATTCCGGATCTGACACAACCTGGAATTACCCCACAATATTAAAAGTTAGAAACAACCACCTAAAGTCACATTCTCCAATAGAAGTAATTCAACGTTGCTTGATGTGATCAATCTCTGCCTCAAGGGGCCCCAGCATGGACAGCTCGTTTTCCCATGGGAAGAAGAACTACCTAGCCTAAACATCTCTTTATCTCCACTCCTCCCCCCTTAGGAATGTGGCAAGCCCTAAACCCTTCCCCCCATGACTGCCACAGAGAAAGTAAGAAAAAGAATATATACTAAGCCTAACTAAAATGGCTACACATGGATGAATTTCGGTCTTGACACTTCAGGGTTGCCACACAGGGTTGCTGGGGGACAGGGAGGGAGGAATAGTTAGTGTTTGTAGCCAAAACAAAATACTTTCTCCTGGGAACCAAGGACATCCCAACTCAGGTGATTGGAGAGGGGAAGAGTGAAGTTACCAGGCAACCGGACGACACCTTGATTGGACCATGTGACTGATGGTCGAGGAGGGGGGAGAAAATGTTTACTTTTAATTAGGTGAAAACCATGGGAACCTTCAGAGTCAGTTTTCAGCAGCCTGTGCCAAGATGATGTCTCCAAATAAAACTATTCTTTGAGAAATCTACCTGCCTTGGAGTTACGGGGAAGCCAGATTAACTTATCAATCGTGATACAAACTAAACAACTGCAGTGATTCCCTTAACAAATGTTGCCAGAAAAATCATAAAATGGAGCAAAATTCACCACAACTGTCTTGTTTAGGAATGGAAATTTGGGGTTCAATCGGGTCCGATTACTTTTATATTAACCATATTGTGGGATGGGGACCAACAAATCGTGATTTGCATTTAAACTCGAATTTTCCACCTGACCATTTGTTGGGCCTTAAAAAGATTGGGTTTTTTTTTTGTTTTGAACTGAAGTCCCTCTTTCTCTCTCTTCTCTGTGTATATTTGTTTACCTTAAAAAGAGCAAACTATATTTAGATCCATTTCTCTGTCGGCTTCTGTTATTGTGGTTGAAACACGACATTCGAAATAAGGTGTTGGCTTTTTTTCATACGAAGAGAAAATTAAGATCAATGCAGAACCTGTCGGATTTTCTAAGATTTGCATATTTTTGCTTTTTTTTTTAAAAAAAAAAAAATCCCAACCATGTTGTGCATTATCTATTCCCCAGGGCAGTTTTGCAGCTTAGATGAGAGCATTCAAGTACCTTCTCTGCAGATGGCCACGTGGCCAGGATCCAGAAGATTTTGTATAGATGTAAAGGGATGATTTCCCATCTGGAATGATCAAACCTGCCATCTGGCTCTGGTTAACCGATGTTGTGGATAAATACTGGAACAGATAAACTTTGGCTATACCAGACCTCATCCTTTGGAGCGGGGGGGGGATGTAGCTATGATTTCTGTTTCATTTATAAGGCTGATTAGAGATAAAAGAGGAAAAGGAATTTATAGCTCTATTTGGAAATAGCAGCCTGCCATTGCAATACGTTTATGCAATTTATTCTGCCTGACTCAGCCGTTTTGATAAAATATAGAAATCCACTATGGCATCTGATCTAGGGGGTTATGAAAGAACAGAAAATGGTTAGCTTTGTCTGATTGTGTTATTGTTAGTAGGGCAGCATGGTGGCTCATTGGTTAAGACACCGGACTTGTCACCTGGAAAGCCAGTAGCCCAGGTTTGAGACTTAAGCACCGCATGATGGAGTGAGCTCCCATCCTCACCTCAACTCCAGCCAACCTAGCAGTTCAAAAGCATGAAAATGCAAGGAGATAAATAGGCACCACTTTGGTGGAAAGGTAAGAATAGAGTAGAGTAGAGTAGAGTAGAGTAGAGTAGAGTAGAGTAGAGTAGAATAGAATAGAATAGAATAGAATAGAATAGAATAACAGAGTTGGAAGGGACCTTGGAGGTCTTCTAGTCCAACCCCTGCTCAGGCAGGAAACCCTATATCATTTCAGACAACTGGTTGGCTAATCTCTTCTTAAAAACTTCCACTGTTGGAGCGCCCACAATTTCTGGAGGTGAGCTGTTCCACTGATTAATTGTTCTCCCTGTCAGGAAATTTCTCCTAAGTTCTAAGGTTGCTTCTCTCCTTGATGAGTTTCCATCCTTATGGCTTCTTGTCCTGCTGCCTTCAGGGGCTTTGGAGAATAAGTTGACCCCTCCCTCTTCTTTAGGGAAGCCCTTGAGATATTGGAACACTGCAACCATTTCAGCCCTAGTCTTTCTTTACATTAAATTAGACATACCCAGTTACAGTGTATAGTTATTTTCAAGAAGGTCTTTCTCTGTATATTTATTTTAGGAAAATTATTATATGTCTCAGTAACAAAAATAATTGGTGGTTCTTGGTAGAGATTAAAAAGACTCCTGCCATAATTCCTCACAGAAATGAATTTGGGAGACCCATAGTAAGGTGAATGATAGCTAAAACAAAATTATTTATTTTTATTTATTTTTCATATGTCTTAACTGTCCATGTCTGTCAGAGAGGGAGTCTGTGTTGTGTACATGGTATGCTCATCTAACAACCCTGTTTTCCAAGATTAAAAAAGGTCCGCAATGGGTCTTTTAAAAAAACTTTTATTCATTTTTTTTGTTCCTTCGAATGCATTCTGCTTATGTGGTCTTCAAAGTGTAGATCTATTTGTCGTGGGGGAAGCCACAGATAAATGAAAGCCAATGTTGGTGTAATGCAAAGTTTATTTTTCTTGTCTTCCCCAGTTCTTAATTTCCAAGTCAGATTTGTTCATCGATTATAGGAGAAAACTTCACTTTATGTCCAGCTCATGAAACCAAATCACCTCAGAGTCAATTGTGTGCCTCAGTTTACAGCCGTTCCGCTGACTTATGAATTAAATCTGACTCTTACTGAATGAACACTTCTGCATTTATTTCATCAGTGAGCTGGGCAATAAAATTCCCATTTTGAAATGTGCAAAAGATTATTATTTTTAATCTTCCAGGGATATTAACATTCATAGCAAGGAGCCCTTGCCAGCACATAAGACCTCCCAGCCTCCTCAATGAAAACTCTCCCTGGCAGTCATAAGAAACAAGCTGTCAAACGTACAGCTTTGTATATTTCTGTTCATTTAATTGTTGATTCCACAGTCCCCTTTTTATAGATCTACTCTTGCTGGAACATGGAGTAGCAGTCGAGATATCAGGCAGCAATGACAGGAAGGGGGCGAAGGGAGAGAGAGAAAATGTTTAACTGGAGAACTTTTTTTAAATAATTAATGTGTATTTGCATTAAACCCCCAAGTTGTAGTTCCAGATATTTCATGCCAGTATTTCCACACTCCCATTAGCAAGATGTAAAGCAGATGTAAAGTGAACTCAAAGAAAGCATAATACAGCTTCAGGTTGCCTCTTAACTAGCAAAAAGCCAAGGATGAGAATATAAGGGAAGAGTTACTCAGCCAATGGCCTGTAGCAGGAGACAGTGGAGGGCAGAGAACCAGGGATCCAGGATGATTTCTGCCCTCAGGGACCCCAGAGCATTAAAACTGCAGCAAGAATTATTGATACGACCTATCCTAAGAGAAGGCAATGCTGGACTTCTCTTTTTATGATGTGGGAGTTATGAGCTACAGTTTTCCAGGGAACGTGGATTCTGGCTCAGGCAAATGCCACAGAGCTGCTAGGCTGAGAAGAGACCAACAAGGCATGCGTTAATCTTGGAAGGTTGGGAAAGTGACTTATTTAGGCCGCACAAACCGAATCACAGAACGGTAGAATGATAGAGGTGGAAGGGAAATGGGAAGTCTGGGTTTGTGTGCCGCGCGTTGGGTGAGTTCGTATTACGCGCCCCAGCTCCTGCCCACCTCACAGTTTGAAAGCATGCAAATGCAAGGAGATAAACAGGGAGCACCTTGAGAAGGTAACTGTTAAGTTTGAGCAATGAGAGGCTGAACCAGAGCATGAGTGCAACT
>NW_020769426.1:634743-655616 GCF_900518735.1 Pseudonaja textilis | reverse complement strand
GAAGGAAGGAAGGAAGGAAGGAAGGAAGGAAGGAAGGAAGGAAGGAAGGAAGGAAAACACCGGGGCATTTTTTTGGTAGAACTCTCATTGAGAGTGTGACGCTCCCAGGCTGCCCCATCGTCTTGGTTTTCATTGTAATTGTAATTTTAAAGTTTTTATTCCATTGTAATTCTTTTGGATGGTTTAATTTTTATTGTAAGCTGCTCGGAGTCTCTCTGTTAGTGAGGAGGGCAGCACAGAAACCCAGTCAACAAATAAACTCCAAATGGGTTCAAATGTGAATCTTTGGAATAGCTGATTTATGCTGGGCCTTTCTGACAGGTAGAAATGTTGATTTTGAAGCTGACAGTTGAAACCCAGATTGCTTCCATCTGTCTTGGCAGGTACGAGTCTAAAAGCTATAATTCCTGTATCAGCACAGGTTTTGTCACGGCAGGGTTTGTTTATGGGAGAGAAATTATGGAAGGAAAATTAATGTAGCTGCACTTTCATTTGATTTTTTTTTCTTAACCCGGTTATGGATCGTATAAAATATATTCCTCTATCAAAATGTAGGTGCTGATTTCATCAATACAATTAACCCCCATCTGAGCACCCTGCGTTGAATCTCCTGGGGGTTGGATCGTTTCCACCTATTGGGGTTAAGGGAGAAATTGGAGACTAGCAAACCCGTCAGTTCAATTTTGCCTCATCTAACAAGGTGAAAAGTTGCCAATTGTCTGGAAAGAAATCAGAACCAGCCGTAACGGCTTCTCAGTTGTTCTTAAATAAAACTGATGGGTACAGAGAGTCCTTGACTTACAAGAGTTCATTTAGTGACCATTCGGAGTTACAACGGTGCTGTCAGCCTTCCAGAATCCTTCTTCTGCTTGTCTCTCCGGCTGCCCCAGAGAGGGAAGATTAACTGGGCTTGTGGGTGGGGCAAGAGGGTTGGAGGCCTGAAATGGTGAATGGGAAAACTTGGGAAAACTTTCTCACTTGCTTATTGCGCAGCTGTAGCTTCTGATCCAAGCAAGCCAAAGCCAACCGCCCTGGCCTGCCAGATGTCTGAAACACCCCCTGAAGATGCCCCACACGACCTTATGCGCATCTCAGATTGGATGGCCAGTTTGAGCTATTGTGGGTGGGAACGTTGCCATAACTTTGTATATGGGATTTTCGACCCTATTGCCTCAGATCTTGAATTCTTTTGATGCTGCCACTTGATTTCCAGTAAAAGTCTTTTTCTGACAGATAACAGGCAATCAGAATTGGAAGGGACCTTATAGGTCATCTAGTCCAACCCTCCTATCCAAGAAGGAGGCCCTACACCATTTCTGACAAATGGCAGCCCAGTCTCTTCTTGAAAGTCTCAAGTGATGGAGCTCCCACAACTTCTGAGGGCAACTTCTGTTCCATGGGTGGATTGTTCTCACTGTCAGAAAAATTCTCCTTATTTCCAGGTTGAATCTCTCCTTGTTCAGTTTCCATCCATTATTCCTTGTCTGGCCTTTGGGTGCCTTGGAGAATAGCTTGACCCCCTTCCTCCTCTATGGGGCAGCCCCTCCAATATTGGAAAATGGCTCTCCTGTCTCCCCTGGTCCTTCTCTTCCCTAGACTAGCCAGGCCCAGTTCCTGTAACCGTTCTTCATGTTTTAGCCTCCAGTCCCCTCATCATCCTGGTTGCTCTTCTCTGCCCTTTTTCTAGAGTCTCAACCTCTTTTTTATAGTGTGGTGACCAAAACTGGATGCAGGACTCTAGGTGTGGCCTTACTAAGGCTTTATAGAGTTGTATTATAGTACCTCCCTTGATCTCCTGTCTCTATAACAACAGAGTCTAAGGTTTTCTTTCTTGGATTTTGAATGGAGCCTCACCTGAGATTATTCAAGATCTTCCACCTGACAGGTGCTGAAAAACAAGTGGCTTATAACCATTTTTCACACTTATGACCGTTGCAGCATCCCTCCAGTCATGTGATCAATATTCGGGTGCTTGGCAACTGGCTCCTTTTTATGATGATCACAGTGTCCCGGAGTCATGTGATCGCTTTTTGGGACTCCCTGACAATGGTTGTAAATAAGGGCTCCCTGTTTGATTAGGAAATACCTGCTAATAATCTCCTAAGCATACAGGTGGTATGATTCTTTGAACCAGAGGAGGATTTCAGTCCGTTAGTTTTGAATTTGAGCTTCATGGCAACTGCAAAAAAAAAATCTGGTTTCTCCTTTGTGTGACAAAACCTTAAATATCTGAAGATTGTTGTTGAATATCTTCCCAGCTTCCGTTTTGTGGACTGGAACCTCTGCAGTCTCGAACCGCTCTCCATAGAATTGGGCCTTCTGTATTCTCAACATCTTGGTAACCGAGTTGAGAATCCAATCTTGTTTAACTGATTAGACTGTAATTTAAGAGGGCCCAATAGCTCAGCGATGGAAGGCATTGTGCTTGACAGCGCGAGTAGATCAATAGGTACCACTTCCTTGGGAAGGTAACAGTGTTTAGTGTATGGACATGTGGGCCACCTGACCACGGAAGTGTCTTTGGACAACACTGGCTCCCTCGGCTAAGGAATACATAAAATAGAATAACAGAATTGGAAGGGGCCTTGAAGGTCTTCTAGTCCAACCCCTTCTCAAGCAGGAAATCCTATACCATTTCAGACAACTGGTTGTCCAATCTCTTCTTAAGAACCTCCAATGTTAGAGTAGTCACAACTTTTGGAAGCAATTTGTTCCCCTGATTAATTGTTCCCACTATCAGGAAATTTCTCCTTAGTTTTGGGTTGCTTCTCTCCTTGATTGCGCCTTGTCCTGCCCTCTGGAGCTTTGGAGAATAGCTTGGCCCCCTCTTCTTTGGCGTAGGCTCTCAAATATTGGAATATTTCAATCATGTCTCCCCTGGCCCTTCTCTTCACTAGACCAGACATACCCAATTCCAGCAACCATTCATCGTATGTTTGACCCTCCAGCCCTCTGATCTTCTTTGTTGCTCTTCTCTGCACTCTTTCTAAAGTCTCCACATCTTTTTTACATCGTGGCCATCAAAAGTGGATGCAGGATTCCAAGTGTGGCCTCACCAAGCAAGGCCTTGTCAAGTGGTAGTAACACTTCACAGGATCTTATGGAGGTGAGCACCACCCCTGAGAGGCAGACTTAAGTAAACAGGGAAAATTTTACCGAAATTTATGTCGACTCATAAAATATTTTGTACCCACGTTTTATAGTTGTCAACAGAAAGAAGGGGCCTGGACACTCAGGCACTGGGATGGAGTCCATGCTGCTCACTACTTTGAAGGGGGCTAGTCCTGTGCTACTATGAACAGCATTATTGGAGGCGGCCTCCGTAAAAGGCAGGAAGTCTGGCCAGTTGGATGACTGATCATTCACGTAGCATCTCAGATACTGCTCTACAATGGCATTCAGTCTCTCTGCCCCCCGCCCCCCCCCCCCCCGCATTGGTGCTTGGATGAAAAGCTGAGCTAAGACCCTGGGATGACCCAATAGTCCGGAGGAACGCCCCCCAAAATTTAGCCATGAACTGTTTGGGGTAATCCAAATCCCTCTTTCAATAATTCAGTGAGAACAAGGCAGTGGTGGGATTCAAAAAAATTTTTTACTACCAGTTCTGGTTTGGTGGGCGTGGCTCAGGGGTGTGATTCAACCGGTGTAACAACCCGTTTGGTGAGCGTGCACTTTGCATGCACACGCAGAGGGTTTGCTACTGACCTTCTCCTGCAATCCTGAACTCTCCCTGTGTGTAAAACAGCCGATGCGCAACAATCGGCTGTGTCCCCTGAAGCAGCTGAGGTTGAAAAGCAGGAAATACAGGTCGAAATAGAGGGTGGGAGGGCCCACCGACCGATGATCCTCGGAGCAACCAGTTCTGCTGAACCGGGCCAAACCAGTAGAAGACCGCCACTGGCAGGCACAAGGACTGGATTACACCCCCACCCCCCCGCCCCCGAGGAGTCATTTTCAAGCAGGGATTGTCTCAAAGAGTAGGTTTTGAGGTGAATAAAGGCTAAAAGTGATCATCTTCCTCTCAACCTCTTGCCTATATGTTTTATTGTCTTTAATGCAGGACATGCAATAACATTTTTGCTAAAAAATGGAGCCTGGAGCCCTGAATATTATTAGATGGCTCACATAATAGCTTTCTAATTGTACCCATGATTTCCTGGTTTAATTATTTCCTTTCAGTAAAGACGTTAAATATTCTCCTAGTCATAAGACTGAAAATCAGGAAAGATCACCCTTCCATAATCATATGACAGCCATAATTTAGATAATTTCAGGTTTTCCTCTCAATAAAAAGCATTAATTACTGAACTAATAAACCACTTTGTATTTATTTTTTTAAATATACACTCAGAGTTTTCTTTAACCATTTATTTATATGGGCTTTGATCTTAGATAAGCAAACTATATTTGAAGAAAATCATCCTTGAGATAATTACTGCAAAATTACATGTAATTTTACATGTATTCAAACAAAACAAAATAGTATATAGATAGTCCTTGACTTGCAACCATACTTGAAGTCAAAATTTCTGTTGCTATGCAAGACAGTTGTTAAATGAGTTTTACCCCCTTTTATGACCTTTCTTGCAACCATTGTTAAGTGAATCACTGCAGTTGTTAAATGAGTAACATGGTTGTTAAGTGAATCTGGCTTCTCCATTGACTGTGTTTGTCAGAAGGTCGCAAAAGGGGATCACATGACCCCTGGGAAACTGCAACCGTCATAACTATGAGTCAGCGGCCAAGCATCTGAATTTTCATCACGTGGCCATGGGGAAACTGCAATGGTCGTAAGTGTGAGAAACAGTCGTAAGTCACCTTTTTCAGTGCCATTGTAATTTTGAATGGTCACTAAATCAACTGTTGTAAATCGAGGCCTACCTGTAGATAAAGCTCTCATCTGACCCTTATTCTAATTCATTGATGAATTGATAGTTTATCCTGATTCTTCCTATCAATACATTTTGGTACAGAACTTACGTACCTACGAGTGAGTGAGTGCACACTTTATCTCAAACCGACTGGAAAGCAGAAACAATGTCCAATTGTTCTAAAAGTTTTAGAGGTTGGTATTTTTTGTAGGTCTTGCCCTCAATTCCCGATATGTTTGCCTTGCGCAATTCAGTAAACGTTCTGTGTCAAATGCATAAAGGAATTTAAATTCCCAGTTAGCACTTATTAAAGTATTATATCATTCCAATGGAGGTCTTCTTACATATGAACTCAAAGGTTCCTCCGCTTTATGTTCCATTTTTAAAAATTCCTTTATGAAATATCAGTAATGCAATTTATACGTTGGTTTTATTTCTTTATTTAAAACATTTATATAGCTGCCCATCTTATAACCAACTCTGGGCACTTTCTAAGGATAAGTTAAAACAACATGCAAAACTGTATTAAAACTATAAAACTAAACATATTAGAAACATCAAAAACAATAATAACAACAACAAATCCTGGTGTCAAGTCAAATTTCTGATCATCTAATTAATTTTATCCCGGCACTTGGGGGAAAATCCAGGTCCCCAAAGCTTCACCGAAGGCGAGAAGGGTGGAGGCATCCTGAGTTCACGTGCCATAGAGAGAGACCGGCTCCCATGTAGACTTAGACCCATTAAGGGCTACTTGTTGAGTACGGTTTGCCAGCCAGTTGCAAATCCATCTAGTGGTGGTGCTTTCTATTCCACTTTTTTCTAGCTTACCAAGAAGTAGGCTGTGGTCTACTTTGTCGAATGCCTTGCTGAAATCTAAATACATTATGTCCACAGTATTTTGCTGGTCTACTAATTTAGTCACTGTGTTGAAGAATGAAATAAGATTGGTTTGGCATGATCTGTTTTTAACAAACCCGTGCTGACTGCTAGTCCCTGAGGTCCAAAAGGTTGGCAACCCTTGGTTTATTATATCCATGTTATGGAAAATGAATACTTATATAATAATGTCATTGTATTCATCTTAGCAAACTGGAATAATTCCCTGTAGTGATTACTGGTACTATTGGGTTATGATCAGATACAGGAATTGTCCTGACTTTATATGTATTTCTCCTTTCAACAAATGTTTAAAATTGGTAAAAACAGTTTAATCAAGGGCAAATTTTTAAAGGGGAAGGAGGAGAATACCTTCTTTTTGTGAATAATTGAAGAGTTGCTGTGTCTCCAACAAATTATACTCTGATGTATAAATTTGCAATACTTCCCATTTATGAGAATTAAATTAAGGGGAAGGGGAGGATATATTATGTTATAGTAAGGTATCTAAGAGTTGATTAAAATCTCCAGCCTTAATTACCTGATCTACAGGCAAAGTCAAAAGAGTTTCAGAAACCTGCATAATATACCTGGATAATCCTTACTAGAGCTATTATAATTATTAAGTGCAGCTCATTTATTAAGTCATTTAATCAACCAATATTAAAAATAAAAGATCATTCTACATAACTTCTTGTTCGACTAGAAAATTTTGCACGTCAGTTAATCAAAATTACTGTATCCCTAGCAGATTTTGAAGTTCCAGAGATAGATAGATTTGACCAACTCTTCCTTATCTAAGAGTTTTCGCTTATGGAAGAATATGGGCTTCTTGTAAAAAAATATATCAGGTTTTAATTTGTTCAGTTTGGAAGTATCTGATTCTCCTTGGAAAGACATATAAGACCCTTTATGTTCCCAACAAAGCAAAATCAAACCCCTAAACCCTAATAAATATTTCAGATTAGATGACTTGAAATGGGCTACAGGTAGGAAAACTTTGTACTGGTAGCGATTCCCTTAACAAACGTGGCAAGAAAAACATGGCAAAACTCACTTAGCAACCTAAATTTGGGGTTCAATTGTGGTTGTAAATCGAGGACTACCTGTGTATCTGGAGGCCAATACTTGAGCCATGGTGGTGCAGTGGTTAGAGTGCAGTACTGCAGGCCACTTCTGCTGACTGCTGTTCAAATCCCAGCAGGCTCCAGGTGGACTCAGCCTTCCCTCCTTCCCAGGTGGGTGAAATGAGGACCCCGATTGTGGGGGCAGAGGCTGAGAGGGCTGGAAAGCACTGGGAAGGGGCATATAAGCCTAAGGGCTATTGCTATTGCTACTTACACAGGACAAGGAAAAATATGGTTTCTTTTAGCTGACTGATTTCAAAGCAGGGGTGGGATTCAAATTTCTTAACAACCAGTTCTGTGGGGGTGACTTGATAATCATGTGACTGGATGGGTGTGGCTTGGTGGTCATGTGACTGGGTGGGCATGGCTTGTATGTAAATATTATAAATATTGATGTAAATATTGATTTTTTTTTAATAAAAAAGATCAATTTTTACCTAAAAGCAGGCAAAGCAGGCAGGCAGATTGAGTTGCTCACAGAATCACAGATTCACTTAGAGATCTATCTATCTGCAATTGGCTACCTGAGTCTGCACTGAAAAGCTTCAGTTCTAAGGAAGGTTCAGCTCTGGTTTTAGATTAGCCAGAAAGCAAGAAATCCAAGGATTTCCTGCTTTCTAGCTAATTTAAATCTCCCAGCAGAGCAGAACAGCTGATGGTCAGGCTTAAAAAAAAAAAAAGGAAAAATAGCAGCTTACCAATCCAGGCAAGTTGGATGGCTCGCATGCCAGGTAAGGAGTGAGTGGGTGGGGAGGGGCGTGGCCAGCCAATGGAGAGATTTGCCAGTTCTCCGAACTGGGGACAATCATAACACACATTTCTTGCAGCGTTTGCAAGAAATCATCGGCTGACAAGCGCTGCGCTTGGGTGCGCAGTGGTTGAAAATCTGTGCAAAGCAGCTGAGGAGGGAAAAGGAGGGAATAAAGGGCAGCCTAGAGCCTGGGCAGGCGGGGGTGGGGGGGGCAAACACCAAACGGTTCGGTGTCAGATGCTCTTCGCAGCTGCAGGTTCTATAGAACTGGACCAAACTGGTAGCATCCCAGCCCTGTTTCAAAGTAGTTTAAAAAAAACAGAAAAGAGATAAGTTACAAGGAAAAAAAAGAACACATCTAAAAAAAAACCCCAACTTTAAGCAAAAACTGAAGGAAAAAGCAGCAACCCTCCCCACTTAAAATAAACACTTAAAAATAAAATAAAAAATCTAGCCCTAAGTTTGACTTCTGAATAAGGAATACAGAAAAATACAGTATACAAATACCAGCCTGTCTTCTTTCAAAGCAAAATCAGCTTTGTCCATCTTTTTTTTTTAAAGATAGCTAGTACTTTAATTTAGAACAAGTATAAACAAACGCAAAAACATGCACAAAACCTTTCTCCGAACCATCTGGATTTTTTTAAAAAAACCCAACTCTGTTTGTTTCAGTATTAAGGGACAAACCAATAACATCTACCTGGGAAAGAAAAACAAGTATTTAATACCTTTTTATTCAGTCTCTAGATGGAGTTTTGTAAATACTCTGCTTCTTCATGTCCAGAGTGGCAGATCTGGAAACATGATTATCGGAAAATCAGCCATTTCAAACCTGGGAGGGATATCAGAGGTCATCTTTACCAGCGATTTGCGGATGACTCTTCCAAAGCAACTCTGGCACATGGTAGTAGAGCCTCCGTCTGAAGATCTTCTTTGAACATTCCTGCGAGCGATGATTAATGGGGAATAAATATGGAAATAGAAAGCAGCAGACAAAAAAGATTTGGTTTTAAGCTTACACACAGGCAGACATGACCAAATATTGT
This sequence comes from Pseudonaja textilis, assembly GCF_900518735.1. The sequence goes on along the minus strand of NW_020769426.1, from coordinate 646,942 downwards.
GCATAGATTTATTTATTTTGTGTGCATGTGTAAGTGTAATAATTGTTTTTGTATTGATTTTTTGACTGTTTGTCAGCTGTCTTATTGGTGAGATGGGCAGCATATCAATTAAATCCAATATCTCAGGGGCTGCCCCCAGTCCAGCTCTTCTCCAAAGCCCACAAAGGTAGAACAAGAAGCAACAGAGGGAAACTCATCCAGGAGAGAAGAAGCAACCTGGAACTCAGGAGGAATTTCCTGACAGGGAGGACAATTAACCAGTGGAACAGCCTGCCACCAGAAGCTGTGAATGCTCCGACACTGGAAGTTTTTAAGAAGAGATTGGGCAACCTTTTCCCCAGAACAATATGGGGTGTCCTGCTTCTGTAAGGGATTGGACTAGGAGACCTCAAACTTCCCTTCCAACTCTGTTATCCCATTGTCATTCTGTTTAAGTAAGTAAGTAAGTAAGTAAGTAAGTAAGTAAGTAAGTAAGTAAGTAAGTAAGTATCAGAAGTCCAGCTGAGTGTAATGAAAGGGTTGGTTGACATTTTGCTAAACAGATTATTCTTATTCCTTATTCTTTTTCTTTGCAACTACCGTTGACTTACTAAGCTTGGCACTCTTCAAATTTCCTCCAGTTCGACATTTTGTTAATTGCTTCTGCCGTTATCTTTATGCCTTGTTCCTACTGTTCCCAGATGGTTTCAATTGCAATCTCCGTAACTTTCATAACCTCAGTCAGATGTTTCCCATCTTTTCATACTGGTGATGCTGTTGGTTGGACTCCAACCAAGCTTGTAGGGCCACCAGGTTCTCTCCCAATCTGTTCAGATCGTTAACAACAGACAGATCCCTTCAGATCATTAACAATGGACACACTTTGGTCTTTTTTTTTTTCTTTTTACCGATCTCCAATTATTTGATTGTCATTTCGCTCATGAGCCTTGATTAAGAAGCAGGTTATTCTCGGCACTGTTAGGAAAAGGAAGGTGATAGCAGACATGATGCAGCTGGAGATCACGTGAATAATAAAAGAAGAAAAATCTCAGAGAAAGAAGAAATTCATTTGCCACATTGAAACCTACAATAATCTAGACTGGTCTTCTCTTCAACAACTTTACAGCAAACTGTACAACCAAAAGGCTGGAAGGGACCCCGGAGGTCTTCTAGTCCAACTCCTCCTCCGAAGCAGGATTCCTTGTATTAACCTGGACCAACCCCTCTCCAATCTTTCCCTGTGAACTTCCGGGGATGGAGCACCCGTAACCCTGGAAGGCACCCTCTTCCCTTGACTAACGGTTCCCACTGCCAAGACATTCCTCCTTATTTCCAGGTTGGTTCTCCTTCTGAGGAGCTTCCTCCCATGGCTTCCTCAAGCACTGCGAAGAGTAAAGGGATGCCTCCTCATCTCGGACGGTCTCTCTCACTATGAGAAGAGTGCCACCACGTCACCCGGAGTTCTTCCCTTTGTTAGATTAGACATACCTCCTTCCTGCAAATGCCCAGCGTAGGATTCCGCCTCTGGACCCCTAATCGTCTCTGTTGCTCTTCTCTGCACTCTTTCCAAGGTCTCAACAACTTTTTGCATCCTGGTGATCAGAACTGGGTGCACTCTTCCAAGGGTAGCCTTGCCAGTCTAATTTATTTCCTGAGAACTTGATGCTCTCCCTCTGTTGATATAGCCTAATGCTGAGTTGGCTTTTTTTGGCAGCTGCACTACACCACTGACTCACAAAACAGGACAACAGCCACATTAAAAAGGAAGACTCCATAGCATCTGTTTGGAAGAAGAAATAATAATGGCTGTATGATATTTTACAGAGAAGTAGATGCACATTAGGGCTATGAGGACCAGATGTGATTTGAAGAGCATCTTCTAATGCAATGTAATAATTGAAATCAATTTGGAAACTGAGGTGATTCAGCGCAGCACTTTAATCTGAAGAACCACATAGGATAGTAGGATTTTATATTTGCATTCTGAGTGTGTATCTATACTCCTGTTTGGATACAAGGCGAGTGCCATTACAGGGGCTTGGAAGGAGAATGACAGATGCTAACTTGAACATTCTTGGAATAATACCATAAAGCTCTAAAACCTCTCAGTACTGTCCTTACAGCCAGCCAATCAGGTGTGGGACCATTCATGGAGACCGACTCATTCCAGCCAACTTGCCACAGGGACTTGCCCTGGCTGCCTCATCCCGGCTGTCTCGCCTTGGCCAACTCATTGTGGGACAATGCATCACGGCCATGGGACAATTCCACATGGGACAACTCAAGAGAGGGACAAGTAGAATTGCAGCTCACCCCAGCCTCAAGAATTTCTAACTTGAGAAGGTTCAAGCCTAAAGCAAGATGAGGCCTCCTGCAATTCGCTTCTCCCTCCCTTGATTCATCCCACGTTGAATTGTCCTGGGGCAAGTTGTCCCATGGTCAGTTGACCAGGATGGGTTGGCTGTGGTGCGAGTCTGCCAGAGTGAGTTGGCTACAGCGAGTTGTCCCTTTCCATACCCTATGCTGTATATGGCCTAGGTACAATTATGGCCAATGTGTCATTGTGGGAAGCCCCCAGAGAATGAAATATTTTGTGGAACTGTTGAGGTAACTCCCTGTTAGGAGAATGAGTGTACACAGGGAGACATAGTGAGAGTGGTGAAGAATAACATACAACCAGCACACAGATACGCTGTATAGTAAAATGTAGGTTTTTACTTCCAGTAAATGGTTAAGCAAAGTCCAACAAACAGTCCAAGTCATACATGGTTATAGCAGTCAGTTTTCAGTCCAGGGATAACCCAATAACAAAGTCCAGTATCATAAACAGTTCAGAAAAAGACTCACATCAAATCCAAGAATAATGACGATCAGCAACAGTCAATAGGGAAATGCAGGAATGGCAACACTCTGGGAAACCAGGTTTCTGGCTTCATCTTATGGCCGTTTGAGGAACCATACCCAGTTACAATTTTAGCATCCCCTTAAAGAGACAGTATTAAAATGCCTATCCTGGTTTATATATTTCCAACCCAACGGTTAGGTGACTTACATTCCTAACAGAAACATTAAGAGGCAGAATATTATATTTCCCCAAAGGAAGAAACGGAGTAACATGCTCTTAAAAGCAGAAAGCAGACTCGGTCTTCCTTAATAGTCCCCCCCCCCCACCCCCAGCAGATATATTTTAAGCCCATTAAGAAAGATTCTACAAAAGAAAAGACCTTCAGCTCCAGGGTGATGGGTCTAAGAAGAACAGGACATGACCCTTCAGGACATCATAGGACTAGCTCTGCCATTTAACAGAAGACACAGAGCTCACCGCATGGCATAATCGCCTAAGGGCATTTCAGACATTGCACAATCCCCAGCAGCAGTTCAGAAACTGTATGAAAATCCATGCACTCCTCAAGCCAGTTGGCCAGCTGCCCCAGAACTTCAAGCTGGTTCTGTTCCCCAATAAATGGCTCTTTCTTTCCAATCAGCCTCCGTGTTATTTCAAACATCTTTCTCCCAGCTTGGAACTGGACTTTCCCCACAACATTATTTTATTAAAAAGAGTTAATAAATTGACCAATACTATGAAAGGCAGAGTAGTTTGATAGTTGTAGGCCCAAGGACAATTTAAAGAACCTGTTGAATTGCATTTATATCCATAGCCTGAGAAATGAACTTAAATATATATGAAAGTGCCAACTGGTATGTACGAATGCATGAATAGATATCATGTAGGTTTATTTATTTATTTGTCAAGCAAGTATTAGATAACAGATATAAGTATAAACATGATTATGAATACATGAAATGAATATGAATAAAAAAGAAATAATAGGAGAGGGATGGTAGGCACATTGGTGCGCTTATGCACGCCCCCTACAGACCTCTTAGGAAAGGGGTGAGGTCAATAGTAGACAGTCTAAGGTTAAAGTTTTTGGGGTTTGGGGAAGAAACCACAGAGTCAGGTAAAGGATTCCAGACATTGACCACTCTGTTGCTGAAGTCGTATTTCCTGCAATTGAGTTTGGTGCGGTTTACCCTGTGTGTGTATCTATTGTGTGCTCTTGTGTTGTTGTGGTTGAAGCTGAAGTACTCATTGATGGGTAGACATTGCAATGGATAATTTTAAGTACTACACTTAGGTCGGAACGAAGGTGGCGTAGTTCTAGGTTGTCTAGCTCTAAAATTTTAAGCCTGGTGGCATCAGGTATTCTGCTACAAGTAGAGGTTGCAGTGGTTCTGTATTCAACCAGGTATATATGAAGCTTGGGAGAAACCCAGGTCTATCACCTGACAAAAATTAAAAGAAACAAGTAAAAATACACATGAATGAGTACACAATTAATAAATAAATTAAAAAGAAAACAAAAATAAAAATTTTTAAGGCAGACTCAATGGGCCCCTGGGCCTTTTTCCTCCCTGAGTTTTCTATGTTTCTGCACTTCAGGTGATGATGGATCATTCTAGGTGATCCTCTTGCAAGAGGGGATAATAGAAGAATCAAAGATAAGTTTGGAGGAAAATTGTGCAACACCTGGAATGGATTTTATGGAGGAGAAAAGTTCTCCTGTTGCCTGACATGAATGAAGGAGTTCATAATAAAGCGATCGTTGGGCCACGCGGGAACTCGAGAGTGAACGGGGAGGGGGATGGCTTTTTGAGCAACTTCTTTGAAAAGGAAAAAAAGGCTTTATTTATTTCAAATACAGGGTTGAAGCAAGAGCCAAACAAAAGAACGAATGGAAGCCAAGGAACGAGGGCAGGCCTGAAAGCACAATGGTTCTGATGATGCCGAAACAAAATGGGAGATTTGGTGAAGAAATCAACGAAAGACTTGGAGGTAGAACAGTCGTGAATGAGAAGATGGGAGAAAAAGGGATATAGAAGAAGATTTATTTGTTTATTTAAATTTTTATGCTGTCCATCTCTTCGACAAGGTGAGTCTGGGTGTCTCACAAGTAGTAAAATAGTTATGGTAGGCCCTGACTTACAACAGTTTGTTTACCGACCGTTCGAAGCTACTGCAGCACTGAACAAGGTGACTTATGAGCCCTTTTCACACTTACAGCCAAAACTGAGCCAGGCGAGACACTGCAACATGGCTGGTGACATGGATTTTGCTCCATTTTACGACCTGCCTTGCCACAGTTGTTACATGAATTGCTTCAGTTGTTAAGGGAGTAACAGCTTTTATTAAGCCAATCTGGCTTCTTCATTGGCTTTGCTCGTCGGAAGGTCACTAAACAGGGCCCACATGATTCAGGGACAGCAGAAGCGTCATAAATATGAGCCATTTGCCAAGCGCCTGAATTTTGATCACATGACTGCGGAGATGCTGCAACGGCCGTAAGTGTGAAACATGGCCATAAGTCACTTTTCTTCAGTGTCGTTGTAGCTTTGAACGGTGACTAGACGAATGATTGTAAAACAAGACTGCCCGTGTAAGGAGAGAGGATGGGGAAGCTACTTGGAGAAAAGAGAGAGAGAAATATTGCAGACTTGCATTATGTCAGGTTCCGTGTGAATTAGAATGCAATCTACGCCAGAAGTGAAACATGGAAGAGAATAAATGGACTGCTCAGATAATGGTTCAGCATTGAAAATGGAGGAAGAAAGGAAGCTGTGAGGTTCTCTTGGCTGATTAATATAAATATGGATGAATGCGTAAGGAACGTTGGTGTTGATGTTAATGTGTGGTAGTTGGGCAACTTAATGTGTGTAGTTTTGTATGCTGGAAATATTGTTTCATTGGCTGCGAATCCAAATGATTTATAACAAATTTTAGATGCAATGTCCCGTGTAATGAGCACCATGGATCTCAAAATTATGTATAAAAGACTAAGGTGTCTGACAGAGAAAAGTGAGTGAATAATTCCAAATTATAAGTAAATGGAGAAGAACTAAAGTGGGTAGCTGAATCGCTGCAGTTCTCTAAAGTGCGTATTATTCTTACCCTCTTATTCCACTACTTTAAAAAGTTTCCACTGTCAATATTCAAAGAACGCACTGAAAGAAACATATTTTGTTTCCTCATGTTCAATTTGCCAGCTGTTTTTTCTTTTTTCTTTCCTGGCTTGAAAATTTGTTTACATGAAATAGGACAAAATATCCCTTTCTCTTTTCTTTCCTTCCTTGCTCTTTCCTGTCTTTCTTACCCTGCTTACAAGAAAACAACGTTCAGGAGGAGCAGATTTAGCAGGCTAATTTATGTTGCCACCAGGAAAGTGGAGATGTTCTGGGCTTATTTGGTTCTGGAAATAGTCCAGTCTCTGACGCTTCTACACCGATGCTGCAAATATGGGGAACAGAGAGGGAGAAATTAAAACCATAACCCCGAAGGACTAGGGGACTAAAACATATGAAATGAGGGGGCTGGAGGTTAAACCATAAGAAGAATGGTTACAGGAATTGGGTGTGTCTAGTGATCCAATGAAAAGAAGGACGAGGGGTGACATGACAACAATCTTCTGGTATTTGAGAGATTGCCCCAAAGAAGAGGAGGTCAAACTATTTTCCAAAGCACCAAAAAGCAAGACTACATCACTAAAGACTTTTACAAACAGGCTGGACAACTATTTGTCTGGAATGGTATAGGGTCTCCTCCTCGAGCAAGGGGCTGGACTAGAAGACCTCCGAGGTCCCTTCCAACTCTCTTATTCTGTCTACTGTGTTCTACATGTGATGTCATGGGCATCACTTGGATAGCACAAGGTGCATCATTGGAACCTTACTTCGGTATGTTAAACAGCAAGGGAGAAGACCTGGCGGTCTGCGTGAAGACCACACGTCTCTATATGGAAACTCCTCCACGGTTGTTAAGTGAATCTGGCTTCTCCGTTGACTTTGCTTGTCACAAAGGTCGCAGAAGCAGATCACAGGACCCCGGAACACAGTGACCGTCATACATATCAAACACTTGTCAAGCACTGAAATCATGTGACCTTGTGATGCTGCAGTCGTCATGTGTGTGAAAAATGCTCAGATGCTACTTTTTTCAGTGTCTTTGGAACCTCGGTCATTAAACAAGCTGTAATTTGAGGACTAGAATTGGAAGGAACCTTGAAGGTCTTCTAGTCCAGCCCCTTATTCAAGCAGGAGAAGTGAGATCATTCTGGAGAAATGGCTGCCAGTCTCTTCTTGAAAGCCTCCCTTGTTGGAACAGCCACAACTTCTGCAGGCAGGTCCTTCCACTGGTGAATTGTTCTCCCTGTCAGGAATTTCCTCCTTAGCTTCCTTTAATGCACTTCCACCTCTTCCCTCTTGCCCTGCCCTCAGGTGCTTTGAAGATAGGTTGGCCCCCTTCTCCTCTGTGGCAGCTAGCGGGTCCAGGAGAATGGCACCCAAAAAGAAAAGTGGCTTATGTCTGTTTTTCACACTTACGGCCATTGCAGCATCCCCATGGGCATGGGATCAAAATCCAGACACTCGGCAACTAGAATGGAGTTGTGACAGTCGCAGAGTCCCTGGGCCACATGGCCAAAGGTGCACAGAACGCTGCTACCTTCAAACCAAAGTGGTACCTATTTATCTACTCGCATTTGCATGCTTTCGACCTGCTAGGTGGGCAACCTGACTCCTCTCTGTACTTCCTCTCTTGGTTTTGATGTCTGCAGGGCTCAGCAGGCCAGAACAACTAGACACAGGGAGCGTTTCTTTCCCTCGTGCCATCACCTAATTCTCACAATACTGTCTTATGTCTGCTTACCCAGGTTGTCTGGCTGTAGTGTTATTATTATTATCCCTCTTATCTTCTTTACTACCTCCTATTATTGGGATTATAATTGGGATTATTATTGGTTAATCTTTAGTGAGATTCACAGCCTTTGGGGCTGGTTGGTAGCTCAACAGCTCGAGTCCTAACCAAGGACCTAGGAAATGTTCAGGTAGCGTTGAAGGATATAAACTGTTCCAAGTAGGGTGGTTTTTTGTAGAATCAGGGTATTTCAAGTCTGATAAATTCAGGATTTCCAAATAGCAAAGTAACCCTTTCAGTATTGCTCCAAGGGCTCCAATCACAATTGGGATAACACACAATTTCTTTTTCCAAAGTCAGTCAAGTTCATTTGTAAGTCCTGGAACTTTGTGATTTTTTCTTGCTGCGTGTCTACAATTCGTGCATCACCAGACATTGCAATGTCAATGATTGTTATTGATTATTATTGGTGTTATTGGTATTGTTATTGTTATTGCTAATGCTATTGTTCTGCCTTCTTCACAGAAGTGGATTTGAAGCTGTACAGATCCATATAGATAACTCAACAAGACGTCCATAACAAATTACATTTATTGGTTCATCAGGTATCCTCATAACTCACATTTGTGATGAAGTTCTTCTTTAATGACCAATCCTTTGTATATCTGCCTTGTAGTAAAAGATGGTTATCTCCTAACCCATCTCGTAGTGATAGAAAGAAGCTGCCATAAGTTAGTGAGTTCAGGCAAGAATGAGGAAAACTCCCCCAACCCATCCAGGGTCAAACTAGTGACCAATCGGGATTACAGATGTGGCCATGTGACATGGACTACATTTCCCAGGATACCTTTAACTACATTGACCATGATGCCTTCCCTTAAGGGGACAGCTCATAATGCCTAAGTAACTATCCAATTCCCATAGACTGGCTGGGAAGGCACAATTATTATTATTTTGCTTTGCATGTACACTGAGAACTTCTGCACCAGAGACAAATTCACACTTGACCATATAAACTTGTTCCATTCCATTCCAAGATGTGAAACGCTTATTTTAAGAACTGTCTTGGGAAAACAAATAAGAAAAAAAAGATACAAAGCTAGAACAGGTGGAAGATGCCAAATGGAGAAACTTATTTTTTTACACAAGGCTGATGACATCTGCCAGATTGACTAGTGCAGTTGGCATTCAAACTCTGGTGAGACACATCATATCATGCAGAGTTAAAACATTTGTTGGCTCGGTGCAATTTTTTTATTTAAAAAAATCTGCTTTTTTTTCTTTTTGAAAGGTTGTTTGGGAAGGGGGCGAAATAATTTGTCATGCAAACGTTTCAGTGAAGTCAAAAAAAGTAACCCACAACTTAACTTTAGTCTTTAGTAACCCTCATTTCTTGGTCTTGTAGAGGGTTCCCTAACACGGGGAATTCTTGACTTATGGCCGCAACTGAGCCCAGAATGTGTGTTGCTAAGTGAGAAATTTGTTCAAGGGGTTTCCTCCCATTTTGCACCTTTTCTTGTCACAGTTGTTCCTGTTGAATCCCTGTAATTGTTAAATTAGCAAGATGGTTGTTGAGGGAATCTGCCTTCCCCACTGGCTTTGCTGGTCAGGAGGAAACAGTCCAGGTAGCAGTCCTTGTCTTACAACAGTCCACTTAGTAACCATTGGAAACTACAACGGCCCTGAAAAAAGCGACTTTTTGACTGTTTTTCACACTTACGACCCTTTGCAACATCCCCATGGTCACATAACCGAAACCCAGAGGCTGGGCAATCGACACACAGTTATGACATCCTGGGGTCACATGATCCCATTTTGGGACCTTCTGACAAGCAAAGTCAATGGGGTGTCTAGATTCACTTAACAACGGTGTTTTTGACTCAACAACTGCAGTGGTTCACTGAACAACTGTAGGAAGAACATTTGTGAAATGGGGCGAAATTCACAACAAATGTCTCATTTAGCAACAAAACGTTTGGGTTCCATTGTGGCTGTAAGTCAAGGCATAACTGTAGGCATAGCAAAACCCATAATTCCCTATGCCACTGCATTTTGCATTGGCTGAAGCGTCCGTCCCTTTGTCTACACGGGCATTCCCCGGTAGAGTGGGTTGCAGTAGTCCATTCAGGAGATGACTAGGGCCTGATCAGCTGAAGAAGGCCTTCACCATCCAGGAATGGGTGAACTCGCACATAGCACAAGCTCCTCTTTATAGAGCACGATCAGTTCTGCGCAGAGTCTTTCTCAGTCCTGTTTTGCATGTTCCTTCATCTCATTCAGGTGCCCTTTAAGTTCCTGGATCTTCAGTCATAGAATTATCATCCTCTTCTCTCAGCCAGCTTTGGGAGTTGAAGTCCACCAGTCTTAAAGTGGCCGAGGTTGGAGACCCCTGCCATGGATGTTTGGATGCATTTAGATTGCTTTCTTGACATTCTCCTCCCTGTTTAGTTTAGACAATTGGCTTTATGTGATGACACAAAGGTAACACAGTCAAATAAGCAAGAAGAGTCCCTTTAATACCTCCAACTTTGCCCCCAATGTCCAGGTTACCTTCAGCTGGAGAAAAACTCTTCCAGTAACAGTCTTTAAGTGGAGGAAATTCAGTCCGAAAACAAAGTACATACAAACTGTAAATAAAATCCACACAAACCATGCTGCAGTAATTAACTGGACAGGGCAGGAGAAGGAGTTACAGATTTGAAAGGCCAGCAAAACACACACAGTTGGGAAGACGCCAGGAACACAGTAAGCCTCGACAATAACAGATAATTCACAATTTTCTCCCAACAACTTACTGTGAGCAACTCCCTTTTTAAACACTGTGTTTCCAGATGCAGCTAATGAAGGGCATCAGGGCCCTTTCCTCCCCGTAAGCCACACAAGTCACATTGCTCCCTTCTCCGCTCCTCCCTATGTACCCTAGGATGAAGATGGGGTAGGCCTGGGTCTTCCTCTGAACTCCCTCTCCCTTGCTCTACCTCTCCCCTGCTCTGCCCCGCCAGACTTTGCCCTTCCCCAGTTTCCTCCACAGCCAATGGAGCCAGACTCCCGCTCCCTGTCAGCTGCTCGGCCTCCTCCTCCAAATCAGATTATGACAGGGGAGGGACACTTTCCAAGGGGACTCAATGTTGGGCCTTTCAATTAAAACTTTGAAGAGTTCCACAAATCTCTCTCTGTCTGCAAATTTGATGGAGAAGTTAAAAAGAGAGCGAGCGAGTGAGAAATCTGAGCTCTACTCCAACCCCTTTGTGAATGGGACTTGGCTGAAGTGGATTAGAGCTATTTTCTGCAGCTGGATAAATTCTGTCTCTGAAGAGATCCTCTCTCCTCTCCAGCAAAAAAGATTTAACTAGGCAGGAAAGCTTAGCCAGCTAAATTTCTGCTTTACTCGCAGCATCTGTTAAAGGCACCAGAGGAGCCCTGTTCGGCCAGGAAGAGGAATTGCCCCCCCTCCCCCCTCCCCCCAATTAGAAGGAAAACTCTCCGAGATAAAAGGGCTGCGCAGAGAACTCTCATTAGAGCCTATTTAGGTGGACTATAGTTAGGAGCATAAATCGGCCGAGAAACCCTTTCCATTCTTGCAGCGAAAGCACTCCCAAAAATTTGTTTAAAAAAAGAAGAGTAAAGAACCTCAAGGCAGCTCAGATTGATCGCTGGCTTCCAGACAAAAGCTACACATTTTGCAGACAAGACAGAGGTTTTCCTCAGGCAGCTCCTTATCTAAGGATGGCTATGAAATGACTTTGGCTCTTCTTGCATCCCGTCTTCAGATTTCCCAAAACACCTTTGTCATGCGAAATTCAGCCTCCTCAGGTGGTGCAATGCAGTTTGGAAGAAGAAGAGGAGGAGGAGGAGGAGGAGGAGGAGGAGGAGGAGGAGGAGGAGGAGGAGGAGGGGAAGAAGAAGAGGAAGGAGAAGGAGGAGGAGAAGGAGAAGGAGAAGGAGAAGGAGAAGCATTAAGTACAGCTAGTACTTATGACCTTGACTTATGACCAAAACTGAGCCCAGCATTTCTGTTGCTAAGCAAGACAGTTGGTCAATGCATTTTGCCCCATTTTATGACCTTTCTTGCCTGCTGTGGTTAAGTGAATCGTTGCAGTTATTTACTTCAGAAACACGGTTGTTAAGTGAATTCCCCATTGAGTTTGCTTGTCAGGTTGCAAAACAGGATCACGTGACCTGCCCTGGACACTTCAACTGTCATAAGTACAAGCCAGTTGCCAGATGTCCAAATTTTGATCACATGACCATGAGGATGCCGCAATGGTTGTAAGTGTGAAAAATGTCATAAATCACTTTTTTCAATGCCATTGGAACAAATGGCCATTAAGTGGAAAGTTGTAAGTTGAGGACTACCTGTACCTATAATAATACACATGTAAAGAATTGGGGCTCTGATTGTGTTAGAATTTGCATGCACTTTGTCATAATCATAATAATAGATTGACTTTCCCCCATAGTATTGTACTGTACTGTACTGTACTGTACTGTACTGTATTGTATTGTATTGTATTGTATTGTATTGTATTG
>NW_020769426.1:620353-634643 GCF_900518735.1 Pseudonaja textilis | reverse complement strand
CCTTCCTTCCTTCCTTCCTTCCTTCCTTCCTTCCTTCCTTCCTTCTCCTTGGAAAGAGGTCTCTGGCTGAAAGAGCCCTTTTCAAGATCCTAAGTCCAGAAGATTCTGAGTCCCCCTGAACCTGTTTCTGAGAGGCAGGGAAGAAGACCGGGGATGGTGCCGAAATGTCTCCCCTTGGCTTTCACCAGCCCGTCTCGTTTTTGGGTTTCACGAAGTCTCCTGCTTTCTTAATCAGCCTCCAAGGGACAAACAGATCAGGCTGGAGATCTCCACAAGAACAATTTATTAATTGTTCAAACTGTTTGCAATGCAAGTTGCTCAAGAACTGAAGATTTGAGGCCATGAAATAAATTTATGTTGCATTTATTACAAATATTTGTGGAATATTTGTCTTGTGGTCTTACTTTTCCTATTTTGCAAATTGAAAAGAACCATGGGATCCAAGCCATTTCTCTTCTGAATGTTGTGTGAATTTTTTTGTTTTTCATTAAGAGTATCACTATCTTGGTGGCAAAACTCCCACCCTTAAGCCTCAATTAATTTCCAGAACTGATTCCAAGCTTCGAGATCTTAAGGAAATTAGCAACAGCTGAGCAAAACAAAGCAAAGCAATAACCCTTTACTTACCAACTCTCAATACTACTTCATACTACTTACTTTCATTATCTCAAAAAAATCAATTTCTTTAAAATAATTAATTTTTATCAAATCATTAATTGGTTTATTGTTTTTTGCTTAGTATGATTGAATGTTTAGTGCATATAGTGTAATTACTGAATATCTGATTAGTAAAATCAGTGATTTAGTGAATTTAATTGACCAGTGTGTTTAGCAATTACTGTAGTAAATTAGGCTGTTGTTGCTTAGCAAAATTTGATTAGAGTGATTTGAATAACTAATTGATTGATTGATTTTAGTAATAAGCAACCTTACTTTTATTTGTTCTCTATCATATCAATTAACATTTATTAATTACCTACATTCATTAAGTAACTGTCTACCGATCACATTAACTAGATATTGTAATTGATTACTGTACTATTGCCATTGACCATGCCAGCCAAAAACTCCAAACCAAAACAAAAGAAAAATATCTCTACCAATGACCTCCCAGACTCCTGCAAATGTTTCAAATGTCTTGAAACCATCAATGAAAGTGAAATTTACAACAAATGCTGCCTTTGTGATAATCTAGCCCACCCTGCCTGCTTAAACACAAACAAAAACCTAGCTGATATGGTTAAAAATTCAGATACATTCATTTATCTATATCCATCATGTTCTCCTAAGCTAAACAAACTGAGTACCCTGCCTGACAGAGTTGAAAGCATAGAATCACTCATTCACTCAATAGAAGAATGCATAGCAACATGTTCTGAAACAACTATACAAGAAAGACTAATTTCTCTTGGAAAAAAAAAACAGCACAGATAAGTGAGTACCTATCAGCTCAAAATCAAATCCCACAAACAGCCACAACTACAACCAAAAATAGCCACCAAACCACAGCCACAATCAATTACTATCCCTTTAAATAATTCCACAAATAATATCTCCTTACTCATCAGAGACACCCTGGAACGTAAACAGAAACGTCCAAATGCCATCTTATTTGGTCTCAAAGACACCAACGAATCAGATGACATCACCAAAGTTCATGATATCATAAGCAACTTTAATACAACAAACATCTCTCCTGAAGATATCATTGAAATAACCAGAGATGGCCATGGGTACAAATACAATGACGGCTCTGTAGCCCCAAGATGTTGTAGAGTTGTATGCAAAAATGAGTCCAGCAAATGCATATTCACTCATACAATAAATGCAATTGCAAAAACCAATCCCAACCACAAAGAACTTCGCTCAAGACCAGACTTATCCATACTGCAAAGAATCCGCTCCCGTGAACTCCGCACAGAACTCAAAAACCATCTAGACAATAGAGAAAAGGACCTATACATTGACTACAGAGCTGATTGCATCAAAAGAAAGTCACACAACCGACAACTCCACATCTAAACCCACCCCATCCAATCCAACATCACTCAAAACTAGGCATGCATGCCCCTAACTACCTCTATTCCAACTACAACTGGCCTTAAATGCAAGCTACTCAATGCAAGAACCCTTGTAAATAAAATACCTGAATTTCTCCTCTTACTAAATATGGCTAAATTTAACATTATATTTGTTTGTGAAACATGGCTCAACACATCTCTCCCTGACTCCATTACCACAGTAAGAGACACCCACATTACGTTTCTGATATTAGCACAGTTGAGAAAGTCCAGAAATATTTCACAAGAAGAGTTCTCCACTCCTCTACTCATTGCAGAATACCTTATGCCACCAGACTTGAAATTCTAGACCTAGAAAACTAGAACTATGCTGCCTTCGGTCCGATCCAAATATAGCACATAAAATCATGCATTGCAATGTCCTACCTACAAATGAATACTTCAGCTTCAACCATAACAGTACAAGAGCACACAATAGATACAAACTCAAGGTTAATCGCACCAAACTTGATTGCAGGAAATACAACTTCAGCAACCTAGTGGTCAATGTCTGGAATCCTCTACCTGACTCTGTGGTTTCTTCCCCAAACCCCAAAAACTTTAACCTTAGACTGTCTACTATTGACCTCACCCCTTTCCTCAGAGGTCTGTAGGGGGAATTGCATAAGCGCACCAATGTGCCTACCATCCCTGTCCTATTGTTTCTTTTATTTTTTTTTATATGTATCCATGCATTCATAACTATGTTTTTACTTATACCTATTATCTTGTAAGCAATTCACAAATAGAAAATAAATAAATAAAATTAGTTTTCTCACTTTTGACCCTTGTTCATAGAAGTTGCCACTGAGAGGTAGGGAACTTGTTTTGCAATAGGCCTGATTCATCGGTAGTCATAGCAGCTGAAGTCTGAGTACCCAGATCTGCAAATCCAGCTTTTAGCAATTAAAATGAGAACCTTAAGCAATGTTGTCCTTGTGCTACAAGAGGGGCCTTTAGGTCCCAGCATCCCCTGTTCTGGTTTGTTCAGCTGAGCCTGATGAGGGAAATCCTTGTTCCTGACTCTCTATGAAAGCCAGTTTTTCAGAGCTTATGTAGATGTAGATTATTCAATGTAGACTACATGTCTTCAGTGTGAGGTCTGAGCTTAGGCTTCTGGCTTGGATCCTTTCCCACCTGGGAAGGAAGGGAGGGAGGGAGGGAGGGAGGGGAAGAAGAGCAGGAGGGAGAAAGGAAGTAAGAGGGAGGGAGGGAGGAGTGAAGGAAGGAAGGAAGGAAGGAAGGAAGGAAGGGGAAGAAGGGCAGGAGGGAGAAAGGAAGAAAGAGGGAGGGAGGAGAGAAGGAAGGCAGAGGGAGGAAGGAAAGAGGGAGAGGAGAAAGAAAGAAAGAGGGGGGAGAAAGAAAGAAAGAAAGAAAGAAAGAAAGAAAGAAAGAAAGGAAGGAAGGAAGGAAGGAAGGAAGGAAGGAAGGAAGGAAGGAAGGAAGTTTCCCTATGCTCCCTGCCACCTCCCCAGAAGGAAACTCAGTGCAGGAACTTCTTGGATGTCCTTCTTGCTCCTGCAGCATGTTTTGCCCATCACTTGTACTATTATTCTGTTTCCATAGAGAAATATTTCCGAAATGGTGACCACGGGACACAATTGTCTGTTTCACCCTTAGGATTCCCTGCATGGATTTGAATGCAGAATTTGGCAGCCTTTGTATACGTCCCGCAAACCTGGGGAATTGTCCCGTTATGCGGTTCCCACTCGCAGGATGGCTGGAAGGGCTGCATCATGGGTGGCTCTTGGAGAGGCAACGTTGCCATTTCTGAACAGACTGAATGCCATTTTTAGAAGAAACGCCTGCAAAATTTAAATGGTGGTAGGACTAGAAGACCTCCAGGGTCCCTTGCAGCTGTTGGATTCTATGTCCTCCCTCTGAACCCTCTGAGGTGGACCTGAGGATTCCTGCTTTTTAAGCGCAGGAAGTCCTCGGCTTATAACAGTTCATTGAGTGACCGTTCAAAGCCACAGCGGCACTGAAAAACAGTGACTTATGACCGTTTTTCACACTTCTGTCCACTGCAGCTTCCCTGGGTCCCACGAGCACAATTCAGACTTCCTTGGCAACGGACTCGTGGTTATGACGGCTGCTGGGTCCCCTTGGGGTGACGGGATCCCCTCTGGCGACCTTCTGACAAGAAAAGTCAACGATTCACTTAATGACCTCACTTAACAATGGCAGGGATTCACTTAGCAAATGGGGCAAGAAAGGTCATAAAACGGGGGCAAAACTCCTGTCACAAATGCCTCCCGCAGCAGCAGAGTTTCTGGGGGCTTAAGACTCCCCGAGCAACGTCCTCCCAAATCTCCCCCGCACCCGTTCAGGGAAGTCCCTGCCCGGACTCAGGGGGCGTCTCCAGGGGAGGGGCCCAGAGGGGACCCAGCGGACTATCCCACGTCCTGGACCACTGGCGGCTACTCTTTTTCGGCTCCCATAGCGAGAATTGCGTGTGCTCGTGTGTGCCAGCACCCAGAAGGCGATGCGTGCCCACGGCCAGGCCCCCTGCACATGCACACATCATCCCCCCTCGCACACCGCGTGTCTTTGTGCATGCGTGCACAATTCCCTCGTGCACCTCACATCTGCTCATGCACGCGCCAATCCCCCCCCTCGTGCATTGCGCATTTTCCCCTCGCATCCCTCTGCTCCCTGCACGGGCGCACCAGATCCCCAACGATCTGCTGTCGGGCAGCGGCACACACAAGCATGCACAGTGGGGCTCTTCCGGGCGAGCTCTCGCGTGCCGGGGGAAGTGGCTCTGCGTGCCACTTCCGGCATGCGTGGCATAGGTCCACCAACAGGGCGCTAGAGAAACCCACCCAATCTTGGGAAGGGCCCCATCCTGCAGCATCCCTGCTAAGAAGGGGGCGCCATTCTCAGGGCCAGCAGCAAGTCCCCAGCCCAGCTGATGTCCCGGGAAAAGGGCACCATGACCTGGAAAAGAACACGCGTCTCTGAAATCAGCTAATGTCCCCGCGTGACAACAAGCAGGCTCTGCTCGGGGACTTCTCTGGGCTGGTGACCCTGGACTTCCTCAGAGGATCCGGGTCTTCAGCTCAGGGTGGCAGCTGCTGCGGGGGAGGCGTTTCCGTCCACTCTCGGCTCTTCTCGGAGCCAGTTTCTTGCTTCTTCTCACAGACTTTATTTCGGTGACCCTAAACCTCTAGCAAGAAACTGTCCAGCTTTTTAAACTGACATAATTAAGTGGTAGAAGTTTGGATTTAAGGAGCTTTATTAGCAGAATCCCTGGTCTTTAACCTTAATCTTACATGAGCCTGCATTTTTATTCGCCTCTTTTGCAGGGACCAAAACTTTATCTGCAGGTTTTAAAAGGCATTCAAAGAACAAAAGCTCCTTTTGGTCTACAGTTACCTTCTTCCCTCCCTCCCTCTTTCTCTTCTCTCCTTCTCTCTCTCTCTCTCTCTCTCTCACACACACACACACACACACATACACACACTCATGCACTCACACACACACACACACACACTTCAGCTAACTAGTAGATAATTATTTTGCCTCTATTTCTACCTCCATTTTTTACCGTAAGGTAAAACAGAGTCGGTTTGGTCTAGCAGTTCAGGCACAGGCTACAAACTAGGAGGCTGGGAGTTCTAGTCCTGCCTTCGTCACAAAAGCCAGCTGGGTGACCTTGTGCCAGTCACTTCCTTTCAGCCCAGCCCACCTCACAGGGTTGTTGTGTAGAAAACGAGGAGGGAAGTGTGTGGAATATGTTTGCCGTCTTGAGTTATTTGTAAAAATAAGAAAGGCAGGATACCAATAAATAAATGAGTAATTAGCATTTCTCATGATCTTTTGTTTGTGAGAATATTATCTGCACAAACACACACACACACACATACACACAGAGGGAGAGGGGGAGCATACACACTGACACATTTCAACTAACTAATGAAAAGGTATTTTGCCCCTAATTGTAACTACATTCAGTGATCGACCATAAGCAGTTATTAGTATTCCTCATGGTCTTTTATTTGTGAGAATAATATTGTAATCTTATCTATGCACACAAACTCTCCCTGCCTCTCCCCCACCCCCCACCCTCACACACACACATATACACAGACACAAAGCTTGGAGGAGGGGAGAGAAATGGTTTATTCCTGTTATCTTCTTCCCTTTGGAAAGTTCCTAGCTTGAGGGCGGCATCGTCATCTGCAAAGTGATTTAAAAAGAGGAGATTTGTCATGTGAACCTTAGAAAAATGCATCAGAAAACAACAACTTGGTTCAGATCAGATTGAATTAAACTGAAATTTAATAATAATAATAATAATAATAATAATAATAATAATAATAATAATAATGATGATGATGATGAAAAATTAGGTTGGCAGCCCTTGGATGGAACAGCTTGATTGCGAGGAGTCTACGCTTTTTCAGTAAATACACAGACAGAAACTGGAAGCTGCTAAAATGGAACCCAAGCTGATAAATAATATACTTTCAGATCAAAGGGGCATAACAATAAATAATATCACTCTCAAATGGAAGTAATAAGGCAATCTGTGACATGAAGGGGAATTTAGAAGATGAAACGGAAGGTGCAGTCAAAGCGGGAGTGAAAGCACAAATGGGAAGGCCAAGTAAAAGTAAGAGAAACTGTGGATGCCATGAGCCTCGGCTCCTGCTACTCAGAGCATGCGGTGAATTACTGACAAGTCAAACTATATAGTGTGTGTGTGTATATATATATATTGTTTGTTAACTGAATCGCTGCAGTTTGTAACCTGGTTGTTAAGTGAATCTGGCTTCCCTCTTGACTTTGCTTGTTGAAAGGCCGCCAGAAGGGATCCCATGATGCTGGGACATTGTAACCGTCATAAGTATGAACCCGAGGCTGAGCATCTGGATTTTGATCACGTGACCCTGTGGAGGCTGCAGAGGCTGTCGGGGTGAAAGCTGTCAGTCATAAGTCCCTTTTTTCAGTGTCATCGTAACTTCTAACAGTCACTAAACAAATTGTTGTAGGCCAAGGACAACTGCCTCTATTTAATTGGTGATGTGGATATTTTTCCCTTGCGTGAGTGTTTCGTTTTCTGTGGCAAATCTCTAGTCGTGCAGTCTGCTACTGAGGAATCGCTGCCTAGAATATCTGTGGATAACCTCATGGCCTCCCCTTTCTCCAGAGAGATTTATCCAGCCACAACGCAGTTGCAGTCCAGCTACTGTACCTGCTCTCCTGTTCAGACAGGCACCTGCAGCTCAAAACGGTCTCACCAAAACTCTCCTGTTTGTGTTTTTATAAAGCTCCACTTTCTCCAGTTTACATTCCAGAAATGGAAATGGATCATTTGACAAAAAGTTGATAAGACTACTACAACAACTAAGGAGATAAGGCCCTAGCATGAAAATGGTCTTTGCAATAACCCTCAATTAGCAGACATTTTAAAATTATTATTTTTTCATTATATAATATAGAACTCCCTGTCTCCTGGAGATTGGCCCCAAATCATCCAGCTGGCTTTCATGCCTAAGGCAGGAGTAGAACTCACCGTCTCTTGGTGATTGGCCCAAAGTCACCAATCTATCATAGTTAAGGGAGGACTAGAACTCACTGTCTCCTGATTATTAGCTTGGTGCTTTAACTAATAGACCAAACTGTCCATCATATACATATCATATTCTATGGACATGATTTAGGCCAGGGGTGTCCAACCTTGGCAACTTTAAGACAAATCTTCTCGGGTGACTTAGATCAGGCTGACTGGGGCCTTGCAAGGACTACTGGTCCCTAAATCTCTGGAACACAGCTGGTTGGGGATGTTAAAGAGACACACCACCAACGCTGTCTAACTTCACTGGCTATTGCACTCCATCCAAAGATATTGCTCTTCCTATTTACCAGCAGGAATTGGGTTTATTTCATATTGCTCTAAATCAGTTCAATGCATGCAGCTTTGATGGGTCGGTTTGCTTGATGAGGAAATGGTGGCTTGTAGTCAGAATGGAACAAACCAAGATTCATCCATTGTGAGAATGGATTTCTGGTGCAGATATTGAAATGCTGCTCACCTTGTTCCGAGCGGTAGCCTAGGGTTGCCTAGCACAGAAAGGCTTTGCTATTCCTTCGGAATTACAATGAACAAAACAGACAGTTTTTATTTACTTCTAACCTTGGGAGTCGGAGCTCAACATTTAAAGGCTTGCCCTTCCTTGCTCTCCTTTCTGAGGCTGAAGCTGCTTAATAAAAGCTCGGGTAATTTCAGTCAGTACAGGTGAAAAAAATGTTTTCTGTTGTTTTTTACCCCCCAGGACAATTTCTTGCTGGAATAATTACATTTCTTTACACGGTAACAAAGGGTTTCATTTACTTTAGCCATTCTTCTGGCCAAGTTCATAGGTAGAACTGGGTATGATTCCATTAAGTAAAGAGTGGGTGGAATTTGAAAAAGATAGCAAGATTCTCTTCTTCCTTTTCCTCCTTCTCCTTTTCTTTCTCCTCCTCCTTTTTCTCCTCTTTCCCTTCTCTTCCTCCTCTCCCTTCCTTCTCCCTCTTCTCCCTTTTCTTCTTCTTCCTTCTCCTCTTTCTCCCTTTTCCTCCTCTTATTTCTCTTCCTCCTCCTCTTCCCTCTCCAATTCCTCCTCTTTTCCTCTTTCCCTTCTTCCTTTTTCTCTCCTCCTTTTCATCTTCCTCTTCCTCCTCTTTTCTATGCCAAACCGGCTCTCCTGCAGAAGTTAAAAGTCTTTGATAAATTCCTATTTTCCAGGTGCACCTTCTCTTCCTGGTCCGCAGGTGTGATGAAAGGATACAGAAGACCTTGCTTAACATTTGCTGTGAGTCATCCTACCTGTAGACCTGCCTTTTTGGCACAGAGAATATATCACCTTTTCTTTTATCCATTAATTGAAAAGCGATTAAATTCATTACAGTTTGCAGTTTTGGCGTCTGAATGAGTCATCTCTGTTGTAGCGCTTTTCTCCCACTTCAGCTAATTTAAAATATATATTGTTCTCTCTTTCGTTTTCAAGATCTTTTACCTCATGCCCCATTTTTCTTCACAGTCTGGATTTGAAGCTCACCTGGCTTCTTAGATCAGGGGACTCCAACCTTAGCAACTTTAAGACTTGTAGACTTCAAATCCCAGAATTCCTCAGCCAGCAAAGCTCTCAGCTCTTGGTTCTCCCAAAGATGCTTTCCAAAAGGCAACTTGGTTTTTTTTTTCTCTTGAAGAAAGTTCGAGTCATGGAAACTGGACCAAACTTTGTTAATCTGAGGTGTTTCGTTGCTCCTCCAAGCAATTTCATCAGTCAAAGCAAAATTAGTTAGGCAGAGAGTCAGAGAGTCGGGTGCAGGTTAGAAGCCCAGCTTGTTGTACGAACAGGCTGAAGAACAGCTTCTGTCCATGGGCTGTCAGACTCCTGAATGCAACATAACATCAAAACTATGTAGTATGGTAGACTCACAGGGCCGGTGCAACATGCAACATGTTCACATTGGTGCAATATAATGTAATGTAATGTTATGCACACATATGTATAGAGGATTGTGTGCTTGTTAGTAGGATCCACTGGGTTAAGGATTTTCTTTCTTTCACCATGAGTTATTGAGGCGTATTTGTGTTGGGGAGGTGCACTAAGGGAGGCTCAGCCAATCTCATTGTACATATGTTGTACATTGACAATAAAAGTTTGAAACTGAAATCAAAAAAAAAAAAAAAATGAGGTGCCATGATTCAACCTTTAGACATTTTTGGCCTGGATGACTGAGTCTTCATTGACGTATTGCAAGCTATTTTGGGAAGAAACCCATGAAGTTGGTGTGGCAAGAGTTGATATGTTCCAACGACTCTATGACTCTCCACCTCACTGACCTTTGCTCTGACTGATGAAGTTGCTTAAATGAACAACGAAATGTCTCAGAGTAGCAACCTTTGGTCCAGGTGCCATGATTCAACCTTTAGACATTTTTGGCCTGGATGATGGCCTTTTTGGCCTTCATTGGCCTGTTGCAAGCCATTTTGGGGAGAAAACCCTGAAGTTGGTGTGGCAAGAGTCGGTACATTCCAGCGACTCTCTGACTCTCTACCTAACTGATTTTTCTTTTGGAGACATTTTGCTTGTCATCCAAGAAGCATCTTCCACATTCTGGACAAAGAGGACCTCCGGTTTGAAAGAGGGATAAAAGAGGCCATCTATGTTAAAATTGAGCAAACCTCTCTCAGCGGAGGGGGAGGGATATGACCCCCCCACTCTTGTTGGCAACTCAGTCCTTTCAGCAGTTCCAAGAAAGCTCCACACCCATTTGCACTCTAATTCAGATGACCCTGAGGCGACAGATAAACCTCCAAGTGACCTCAACAATTCTCAGAAAGAGTGCTAATGACAAGATGACTGCAAGAATATAAATCCTTCCATGCCTCACTATTCAGTCAGAATTGAAGACACTTCTTGGTTGAGAAGTGATATGTCTTCAAAAGAAAAAACACAGAAAGTCCAGTTGCCTCTTGAAAAAGCTCCTTTGGGTGTCCTTCACAATGTTACCAGATGTGAAAGCATAGCGGATGCCCCATGTCTATTTTTAAGACCAGAAATCTTTCCTTAAAAATAAAAAAGCCATGGAAAGCAAAAACCTTTATCAGGCATAAAAGTTTGTCAATGATCTCTGGCCAAATTCAGAACATTTGATTCAAACAGATTCACAAAATTGAATCGATCTGGTTTCGATCTGGTTTCCTAAGGGCAGCCTGTGAATGTGGAGAAGCCCTTCCATCCACAATCAGCTCAGTCCCAATGTCATCTGATCACGAAAACCAATTTGATTTGGAGATCTGATCCAGCTGGCTTCAAACTGAATCTTCAGACAGAATCTGTGGAAAGGTTAGCATGGAAGTCCAGGATACGACCCCATGGAAGGTGACGCGAAAACAACACTCAGGTCTTCGCAGAAACAAAGGGAAGAACAACCCACAAATTTTATTCAGTTTTTCACATTAAAAACAAAAATCTCTTTTTAGTGGACAACGTATTTCTGGGTCATCACCTTTACATACAAATATGACAGCAATTATACATGCATATATGCATACTTAATTCTATTATTACCTTTTCCATTCCAAATTTTCAGTAAGGAGAGAAACAAACAGATTAATTCCATCCTCTTTCATTAATCTCAATCGAAACATCTTTTTGTTTCATTTCAATTATTTCAAATATAATCCTTTAATATTTATTTTAAAAATAAAGATAAACAATATGTGTTTGCCTAATAATAATAATAATAATAATAATAATAATAATAATAATAATAAGTTGTTGCTGTTGTTGTTGTTACCAATGTCTCTCCTTGCTTTTGATAGTCTATATTAACTTATTAATTTAGTTGGTTCTTTAGTCTGTCATATTCCCTTTCTATTACACATTCTTTTGATAAATTCTAGATTAATACAAATTTTAACACTAAAAAAAAACAAGTATAGGTTTCCCTCCTTTTACTGTTTTGAGTGTGACACCTCAATGATTAAAATATACCTTTATTCCCTCATCTTGATTCCCAATAAACCATTATTTTTAAGAAGTTATAATAATAATCATTACATCTTTTCATTTGGATTCCGCAGCATATTTTCCCCGCTTGATTTTTAATAAGTTATCAGTATCTATATTACCCTATTTTCTAAATATTTTTAATTGCAGAAATATTCTTATTACCCCTTGTCACCCTGCAGAATCCCCTTTTTAATTCATCAACCATTATCTCTAAAGAAACAATTTGTTTTCAACATTTTACTATTTCTATATTTCATGCACCTGTTTCTTACTGCTTCTCCTCCCCCTCTTTTCCCCATATCTTCTCTCATTCCAGTTTATATCCCTCTCTTTCTTAATATCTTCCTTTCCCCTTTTCTGCTGGGTCTTTCTGCCTTTCCTGACTTCACAGGTATTCCCTCTTTTAATTGCCTTCTTAAATCTCAACTTTTTAACCTTCCTTCTTTCCCCACTTTGTAGTATTCTTTGTGTTAATTGTCTATTTAAAATGTCTTCTCCTTGAATCGACTCCTCCTCCTCTGAAGCTCTTTCTTCTTGTTCTTCAATCGCCATTTCCATTTTTTCTAACACAGAACAAAGTGATTCACCTCTTTCCTGTAGTAATTCTCTCATATTTTTAAGTTCCATTTTTAATTCCTGGAGAGATATCATCATTACACGCTCTTATATTTTATGATCGTTAAAGTCCACAAAAAAAAACCACTTTTACTTTCCTTCTTTCTTCTTTCAATTTTCTAAAGATCTCAATTATTCCAGCCCAGGGTCTATACCAAAAACATCAATCAATCCCACAGTCAGTCTTTCCTTGCTTTTTTCTTTATTCTGGTTCTGCTTTCACTTCCTAAGATTCTTACTTTGTTTCAATATTTCTTTGGTGTTATATCCACACAAGTTCATTCAGAAACAGGATGCTTTCCCTTTTGTTTGAGCTCAAGTTGTTGTCAAAAGGGGGCACTCTCCATTATACAAAGTCTTCACCTTTCCCCCCTCTTTTTTTATTTAGCGTTTTTTTGAACCTCAATATTCCAGCAGTCCAGTCTCCAATTTGTAAACGTTATTATTATTATTTTTGACAATCTTAAGACCAGCTTTATTTTATGCCTGTTTATTCTCAAAACATTTTAGTCCAATTTAGTTAAATTTTTAGTTCCGGCTTCTTCCTTTCCCGGTTCGAAGCCCTGCTTAGCTGTCAAAAATATTTTCTTTTTTTTCCCCTGTCCCTTTGTAATTTCGCCACTCACTTTTCTTTTCTTAAAAATTCCATGTTACCTTAATCACGGGGTACTTTTGTTTAGTTGTATTGCCCAGTTGTCCCAATTCAGATGTTATCCACCTCTTTCTTCCCTCCTGCACAAATCTTAATCCAGCTGAGTCCTCCTCTTCAGGGTGGCCATTTTAAACCACCACTGCAGTCATCTTTGGAGAGAAAAAGACCAAGCCCAGGGGGGGAGATGTGGCTCCCCTCAACCTGGCTTGCGGCTTCCCCTTACTATGTCGCCCCTCCAAGGCAGCTTCAGCCCCTAATCATAATAATCGGGGCTCTCCAACGAAAGACCACGGACCAAAGCCGCAGAGAGTCGCGATCTACGGTCCGTCAGTGAGGAAGCTCTGCCTTCTTCCTCACAGGTTTGTTTCTTGAGTGACGTCAAGAGGAACTAAGTTTCCAATAAAGATTTCATTTTTTTTTAATCCTTATGTTAAAAAGGCTAAACAATATGCATGGTGTCCTAAAAATGCTTTTGACAGAATTCTTCCTCTTAGGCCTCAGGTAAACCTGACAGTTTTGAAATAAGAAGATTTGCTATAATATTTTGTTTTTGTTTTAAATCAAGAAGCAGATACTAAAAATGGATGGATGGCTTGTACACAGCGATCTCTCTCTCAACATGAAATGCAGGGTCTCCCAAGGACTGGGAGTCAAGTTGGTGTGATTACAGAAGAACAAAGCAATCCGGAGATAGCAGTCAATAAATAAAAAAGGTTGGAATTTTGCAGCAACATCAAATAATTGGAGGTTATGAGAACAAAAGGGGAGAATGAAAACCCCCCAAAGGATTATCTAAATGGAGCCAGGAGAAGAAGAAGAGGAAAAAGGAAAGTTTAATGGAAGAGAATATAAAGTGATAGAGTTTGAAATTATTATTTTTAATGGTTTTAACTTTATATAAATGTTACTGGGACCTGGAGTTGTTTTTCCCATCAATAAGTGCTTTATGCAAGTTGCCTTATGTAAGTTACTGGGTGTGAACAGGGATTCCCACATTGTGAATAGCAGAAGTGTTAGCTTGTATTTCAAGTGTGCAAGACCACTTTATAATGTGTCACGTGGAAGATCTATCAGAAGGAGGTCGACTGGGAGGCAATGCAGAAATGTACAAAAACAACCACTGGAAAGTTCAGTGAGACAAGCGGGAGTCTGTGGGCTCCTTGGTACTTTCTGACCTGGGCTGTTTTCTTGTAGATGTTTCATGACTGAACTAGATAAAATCACCTGTATTTAAACAGAGAGAGCAAACCAAACTGCCCTTTAGCACTGATAAGTTGGTCATGAAATGTCTGCAAGTAAATAACCAAGCTCAGAGGGAACCAAGGACTCCTCAATCAATCAATCAATCAATCAATCAGAATAGAGCTGGAAGGGACATTGGAGGTATTCTAGTCAAACTCCCTGATCAAGCAGGGGACCCTATACCATTTCAGACAAGTTTCTTTCCT
>NW_020769426.1:593952-615596 GCF_900518735.1 Pseudonaja textilis | reverse complement strand
GCCTCCCATCCTTCCTAGGTGGGTCAAATGAGGACCCAGATTGTTGGAGGCAAGAGGCTGGCTCTGTAAACCGCTTAGAGAGGGCTGGAAAGCACTGGGCAGTTGTATATAAGTCTAGGTGCTATTGCTATTACTATAAGATGGTTAGATTTACAATATATCTTCAGTGGGGAGGCCATGGCCTGTGTCTCTACGAGCACCTGGCAATGAGGATCAGCGGTGAGGCTGACAAGTCTTTGTGGGCTTAGCACTGTGAGAAATAAGCTGGTGGACTGGATGTCTTTTAGCCAGATTTCCCCAGAGTCCCATTTTTCAGCTGTGTGGCTGCCTTTTTTGAGGAACAGCGTGGTGTCATTCATTTCACGAGTGGCTCATAAAATGGGGGTGGAGTGAAAAGAATTAGAACCAAATGTTCAGTTCTAAGGGTGGCAGACATGTTGTTGCTCCAAATCATATTGTTGAAGAGACGTGTCGAGTGTTGTTTTTAACCCACAAACTGATCTTTTCAAGGAGCCCATCAGTTCTGAAAACAAAGCTAAAGAAAACCTCCCAAAACCCCAGGAGTGCTCCAAATAAAGTCTTCCAAAATCTGGGCAGCTTAACTTCCTTTAAACAAACAACTTCTAGGATCTGGACTGTTGAAAGGCCTTTGCGTGAAGGAAAGCCTTCGAGGTGGAAATCGCGATCGTTTCAGCCGGGGAACTCAATGGCCTCACTTTGCTTTTTGCAACTCATATATTGTGTGCTTGCATGTACTTGTGAATGCATCTTTGCATTTCCTTGTGGACTAAAATGCTGGCGCCTTTTGGAAAAATTGTTCGCAGCAGATGTGGAGGAGGGAACATGATTTTGAATGTTTCAAAGAAAAGTGAACATCAAACCAATCTTTGGGTTTGTTGGCGCATAGTTCATCTCTTATTCATGGCTTGGCAGGGGTCTTGCAGACCACCTGGATTGAACCCCTGCCCTGTGCGGGAACCTGGCTTATGCAAGGTGTTAAAAGGGCCATAAGACAGTTTGGGAAATAAAATTCAAAGGGACAACAGTCCTTGTCTTCTAGAAGGACCTTGATGGATCCAGTCTGCCATGTGGACCCATTCAATAATAATTGTACTGACGGAGCAATATTTGTAGCTCAGGGTTAAACTCTGGGGTCTCTGGGGCTCTCTGAGCTTGGTAGTTTTCTTGCAGGGGTCACATGACCCAACTAGGTAACATCATCAGTGCTAGAAGGGAGGGGGAGAAGAGGAGGAGGAGGACTGTTGGGTCCTTGGCGCTCTCTGAGCTTGGTGGTTTTCTTGCAGACATTTTGTTACCCAACTAGATAACCTCATCAGTGCTAGAAGGGAAAGGAGTTTGCTTTCTGCTTGTATACAAATGACTTGCCCTCTCAGTACTGGAGGGAGGTTCCTTTATTAGACTGTTGTTCACTGTTTGATGGTTTGTCTGCTTCAAGAACTTACTTCCTGGCCGCTTTCAGTAGCTAGGATGGGTATTTTGCCTGTATCTTGCTCTGAAATAAAGATTCTTCTGCTTCAGGCATTGGCTTCATTTGATCCTAGCTTAGAATGAACCCAGTTTTCCTTTCCACAGAAAGCAACTTGGGCTGACATCATGTCAAACTGCAAAGTCCCTGTTTGGGGTCACTTTGGTCAAGGGAGAAAGGTGATTCTTCTTCTCGGCTTAGCCTTCGTGCTGATTCTAGCACACCAGCCCCCAGTGGGTCCCCCAGAGAAAGAGCCGGCTGCATCTCCTAGGACTCAGGTTGGGTTCATTCATCATCAGGAGAGGCCGGCTGGTTCAAGCTGTGAAGGTTGAAATAGGTAAAGAAGAGTTGCAGGAATTGGAGATGTCCAGTTTAATGAAAAGAGGGACCGGGGCCATGTGATACCTTCCAATATCTCAGGGGCTTCCACAGAGAAGAGGGGTTCAATTCTCCAAACCCCCCGAAGGCAGCCGGGACAAGAAGCAATGGGTGAAAACTCACCAAGGAGAGAAGCAACCCAGAACTAAGGAGGAATTTCCTGACAGGGAGAACAATGAACCAGGGGAACTGAAGTTGCCTCCAGAAGTTGTGGGGCCGCTGGAGGCTTTTAAGAAGAGGCTGGACTGCCATCTGTCTGAAGTGGGTTAGGGTCTCCTGCCTGAGCAGGGGGCTGGACTAGAAGATCTTTGAGGTCCCTTCCAACCCTGTGATTCTGTTATTCTGATGACAGAAACAGAAATGAAACCACTAAAGTTGCCTGTGTTTCTCTAAAGCTTTGATTCCACCCCACATAAACCTCGAAAAGGTGTGCCAAACTGTAGTTTATTTAATGTGATGTTGATCAAGATTATGATGATGAAGATTCTTGTGTTCAAATGGCTGAATTAAAGAGAATAAATGCGTTGTGATGGCATATATCTGCCCGTCGCTCAGGAGAAGCATGAGAGGAAACCACAGACGGGGTGCAATAGGCTTGCTAAATACAGGCAGTCCTCGAGTTACGACCACAGTTGGGCCCAACATTTCTGCTGCTAAGAGAGACCTTGGCTGAGTGAGTTTTCCCCCATTTGGACCAGCTTTCTGGATCCCGTTGCCAAGTGAATCGTTGCTAGTTGTTAGGTTCGTCCCACGGTCATTAAGCAAATCTGGTTTGCTTGTCAGAAAGTCACAAAAGGGGATCCCAGGATCCCAGGACAGAGTGACCACCGTAAGGCATTCAGAAAGTATCCCTGATATCAATCACTCTGAGGCATTTCTCTCCAACTCATTTATTGTCCTATTGTTTCTTTATTCTTCTTATATGTACCCATTTCATGTATTCATAACTGTTCTGTCTCACCTGTGACCACGAGGTGAGAGTCCAAGCCTCCAAAGGAATATAAATAAACAGACAGGACCAGGAACGACAGAGTTAAATTCCTTTGACTGGAGAAGTTCCTTGGCAGTCTTCCAGAAGCTGTCTGCCAAGTCCGATAACAAACAAGACCAGAAATCAAAAGGCAGACGCCGCACAGAGGATTTGTTCAAGCTGCTTTTTCAAATAAACAAATTGTCCCGAACGGGGATTCAGAGCTAACACGCCCTCTTTTATGTCCTGAGGGGCGTGTCCGTCTCTCAAGTCAGTTCCTGATTTGACATTTCCTTTTACGTTGAATTTCACGCTTCTGCCTGCGTCTTTGCCTTGCATCAAACCAGCATTCCTTGGCTTGATCCTCAGCCAAGGACTCCGGCACGCTCTCCTGATTATTTGCCAACACCTGAGGCACAACCAGGGAGGAAGGTCCCGGGGAGGGAGATGATTCCGAAACTTCCAGCAAGGCAGGCTCAAAACTCAAGGCCAAATCCTCCTCTTCCTCAGTACTCGAGTCTGTGTCTTCTAACAGAGCAGGCTCAACCCTCCGAGTCGCAACACATAACTATGTGTATACTTGTACCTATTATCTTGTAAACGATTGACAAATCAAAATAAATAAAAAATAAAATAAATTTAGGAACAGATCTGGCATGTCAAAGGCAATTTCCCAAATGAAATTATTTTCGCACGTTACACAGAATCCCCCTTCTCTCCTCCCACTTCTGCACTTCATAAATCATGAGAACGAATTCACTGCCACTGGAATTTCTTAAGAGGACATACAGAATAACCTTGAACTTTTCAACTCCTCCAACTCTCCCTAAAAAAATGTGGCAGCTGAATTTTAAAGCTGACAACCACCACAACGGCGAGTCAGTTGCCCCCTGTATGAATTCTGACCGCGTGACCGAAAGGGCAGATCCTGCAACAGCCGTAAGTGTGAAAAATGCTCATAAGCCACTTTTTCCAGTGAGGTTGTAACTTTGGACGGTCACTAAAAGGAACTGTTATAAGCCAAGGACTCCCTCTACCCTTCTTCCTAAAGGTAGATAGTGGAGCATAATGACCTTATTATGGTATAGCAACTTTATCTGATTTTGTGCTTTGTTTCCTGCTTGTGTAACCAAGTAAAGTATTTATTTATTTATTTGGTTTGTCAATTCCTTACAATATAACAGGTATAAGTATAAACATGGTTATGAATACATGAAATGGATACGAATAAAAAAGAAACAATAGGACAGGGACGGTAGGCACGTTGGTGCACTTATACACGCCCCCTACAGACCTCTTAGGAAAGGGGTGAGGTCAATAGTAGACAGTCTAATTTGTATTCTGTAAATTTGTATTTAATTTGTATTCCGTAAATTGAATTCATAATATTGTTGAAGATGAGATTGAGGCATTTGTTAAGTCTGGTATTGTTGGTTATTATTTGTTCCAGTCCCAGGTTTGTTACAGCATTGTAGAAGGTTGCATGTATAGGTTCAGTTTTACCTTCGTTTAGGGTCCAGTTAATGTGAGGTAAATTGAAGTCACCAAGAAAGATAAAAGTGTGTGGGCAGGATGTTGCCCATGTTAGTAGTGAATTTAGCTTGTTTACATGTTCGATGTCATAATCAGGGGCTCTGTAACATAGTAAGAATCGAAATGTGATACTTAAGGATAGTTCACAGATGATGGTCTCAGGAAGAGCAAAGCTCTTGGGTAACTTGGATGTTTTTTAGATGTAGGGACTTTTTATAGAAGATAGCAACACCACCTCCTCTACGGATTTCACGATCTGATTGGTAAACATGATAGTCTCTTACTGTGGTAATGGAGCCAGGGAGAGATGCTTTGAGCCATGTTTCACAGATAAATATGATGTCGATATAGCCATATTTAGTATAGCCATATTTAGTAAGAGGAGAAACTCAGGTATTTTATTCACAAGGCTTCTTGCACTGAGTAGCTTGCATTTAAGGCCAGTTGTAGTTGGAATTGAGGTAGTTGGGGCGTGCGTGCCTAGTTTTGAGTGATGGTGAGTTGGATGAGGTAGGGTTGGATGTGGAGTTGCGGGTTGTGTGACTTACTTTTGATACAATCAGCATGGTAGTCAATGTAGAGATCCTTCTCTCCATTGTCTAGATGTCCTTTGAGTTCCTTGCGGAGTTCACGGGAGCGGATTCTTTGCAGTATGGATAAGTCTGGTCTTGAGTGAAGTTCTTTGTGGTTGGGATTGGTTTTTGCAATGGCGTTTATTGTATGAATGAATATGCATTTGCTGGACTCATTTTTGCATACAACTCTACAAAATTTTGGGGCCACCGAGCCGTCATTGTATTTGCACCCAGGGCCACCTCTGGTTATTTCAATGATATCTTCAGGAGAGATGCTTGTTGTATTTGAGTTGCTTATGATATTACAAACTCTGGTGGGAGTGGCTTGGCAGGCGTGGCATGGCTTGGTGGGCATGGCATGACGGGCATGGCAGGGGAAGGATATACTGCAAAATCCCCCTTCCCTCCCCACCCCACTAACCTGCTTTTCAGCTCCCTTCTCCCGTGCAGGGCAACCAAAGGAGCCCCAGTTGATCCGCTGGGACTCAATGGGGGGCAGAGAAGAGATGGGGTTGGCGGGGCCAGTCAGGGGTGGGATTGGCCGGTTCTCCGAACTACTCAGAATGTCCGCTTCTGGTTCTCCAGAACTGGTCCGAATCGGCTGAAAACCCCCTTCTGGGCAAGAGGCTAGACGAGCCCTGATATTCTTTTGGTGGCATTTCATCCAGTGATGGACCAGCCCCAAGTTCGTTTAGTGAAACAGGGACACCTGTGTTCTGCGTATAATCTTATCAAGCATGTTTAATTTTAATTCAGTTAATTAGTTTTGCTCTCCCCACTCTACTTTTTGGAATATATTTATCCAGCACACACTGCAAGGTCAAATGTGTTTTTGGCCTGGGGGGGAGAATCATATTTTAACATAATCGTAGATTTAGAAACCTCTAGGTTAACGGGGGACTTTAAAGTGAGTCTCCTGCTGACAGTATTCAGTATTTCATAACTGCAGTGACTGTCATTTCCTAAGGAGAAGATTCAGAGGAGGGGAAGTGCTGGGCGTCTAGGCCCTTAGGTCGTGTTTCTCACCCTTGACCAACCGAGGCTGCCTAGGGCAGGGTTTCTCAGGCATGACAACTTGAAGGTGTGTGGACTTCAACTCCCAGAATCCCACATGCGGTGGAATCCATTTAGGTCTATTGATGAAGCGATTCTGATTTCTTGACCCTGACAGTAACGGGAAATAAAAAGGTTTGATATTAAGAGAGACATCCAAGAAAAGTTTTTGGAAAATGATTAGCTGCATCAAGTTCCATAAAGTTATGATCTGCATCTGGAAGCTCCAGTTGGTGCAAAAAAATGCAGCTGCCCACATGGTTTTGTGCAGACTCCATTCTGCACATGCGTCCCATCTCCTCTGGGAGCTACCTTGGCTGCTGATTTGCCTCCGGGTGCAATTCAAAGCGCTGGTTGTCCCCTTTGAAGCCCTCCATGGCTTGGGACCAGGTGATTTGAGGGACCATCTCTTGCCGGTCACATTTACCTGGCCCCTTTAGAGCGGGGAGGCAGGGAATTTTGTGGGTCCCATTCCTGAAGGAGATATCCATCGTGGGGCCTAGAAGAAGGGCCTTCTCCATGGTGGCTCCCTCTCTCTGGAGCGTCATCCCACCAGAGATGAGAACGGCCCCCTCTCTGACACTCTTCCAGAAGATCTGTGATCTGTGTGATCTGCTGTCACTGGAGTCGGGGAGGGGAGTGATTTTATTATGTTCATTTATTATATGACTCTTATGTTAGTTTTATTGTTTTTATATGAGGTTTTGCGTTCTGTAAGCCTCCTTGAGTCACCATGTTCGAATAGGCAGCAGTATAAATTCCCTAAATAAATAAATAAATAAATAAATAAAAATCATGAGCCATGAACATGCTGTGGCATTCTGGGAGTTAAAGTCCACACATTGTCAATGTCACATTGTCACACATTGTCGGGGTTGGGAAATGTTGCCCTGGGCCGTCTAAAAACTCTGTTCCCTGAGTGGATTATTGGAGCCTCAAGACATCTGGGCTCAGTTCCTGGACATAGTAGGTCAACCTGTCATCGCAATAGAATAGTTTCATCATTTTTTAAATTATTCCCTTTCAATGCTGCCTTTGCTTGATTCTTATGTTTGCTGTCATTTGGATAATAATTGTTAGCTTCCATACACAGATCATAACCTTGTGTGACTTGATGCATCTGAACATTTTCCAAAACACTTTCCTTCGTTGTCTCTCTTGAAATCAAAATATTTTATTCCTCGTTACTGTCTAGGGCAAGAAATCAGAATTACTGTGTGAAGAGGCCGAAGTGGATACTTTATTACTGAGCACCTAAATTACAAGAATCTTTTCAGTGTGTCTGCCTTCCCTTGGGAAAAGGCAGATATAGACCCAAGGGTTTGACTTCAGGGTTGTTCCTTCTTCTGAAACGGACTCCAACATGGAATTTCTCTCTACTCCCCTTGGCAGAGCCCCTTCACCTTTAACCCATGATTCCACCACAGTTACTCCTATGTTGGGTTTGATACGCACACAATACATATCCATCTCTCTTTGACTTAATTCCTCTGATCAAAAGGGGGAAACTGTAGCCATTTATCATCGAGGGAAAAGAATTCCTATTGTGTCACATCCAAATTCCAAGAATTGGGAGTTGAATTATTATGATCTAATTTGTTGGAACATTTTCACCTGGAGAAATAGCTCCAGATACCTTGAAAGACAGCTCAAGTCAGGGAGATGACCTAACAGAGGTATGGCTTATGACCACCATACCTCATTCAGTTCACCATCTAAGCTTAAACAACAAGCCATGATGTAAAGGTATTTCCATAACGTATGGATACCATTCTTAGAGTGAAAGAATGACGTCTGGAAGTCTTGAAGTTTCAAAGTGTTGGAAGAAATATCCACCTGGTTCAGTTCCAAACTGGGAGAAAGATGCTAGAAACATGGAGGCTGATTGGATAGATGGTTTATTGATGAAGGAGAACCACATGGGATTTTGGACAGCTGACCAAATGGAGTTGAGAGTGAGGGGTTTTTATATCCTCCTTTGGGCTTTGTGTTTGAGTTTCCTGTTCCTGTGCAAGAGCAAGTCCTTTAATATTGTATTGGCTGCTGTCAGATCTCCTATGGGCTCATGGCTGGCTCTACGGGCAAAAGGGGAAATGCAAACCCCAGGTGCTGCTCTGAGCTAATCCTCTCAACCTTTGGGCTTGGCTAACTGCTTATCTGAAGTTTCTGTCTGACCCAGCCTTTCCGAAGGCATGACCAAATCGGCCTTTCTAAAAACTGGCCTCCTCTGTTTCTGTTTGGGGGCAGGGAGACTGGTGTGGTCTCTGCCTCTCTTAAGATTTTTTTCCCCATTTCTCCTTTAGGGAAATGTAATATTCTGCCATTTTAAATATTCCGCAAAATATTTCATTCTTTGGGGGGGATGGGACTTCCCACAAAAGTCTTCTAGGTAGCCCAATATGCTCCAGATCTATTCTAAGAAAGCTTATTGCCCTTCAACAGGGATCTCCAAATTTTGGCAACTTTAAGACTTGCGGACTTCAACTCCCAGAATTTTCCCAGCATAGCTGGCTGAGGAATTTATTTATTTATTTGATTTGTCAATTGTTTACAAGATAATAAATATAAGTGTATAAATAGTTATGATTACATGAAATGGGTACATATAAGAAAAATAAAATAAAAATAAAAGAAACAATAGGACAGAGACGGTGGGCACGTTGGTGCGCTTGTGCACGCCCCCTGCAGACCTCTTAGGAAAGGGGGGGGATCAATAGTAGACAGTCTAAGGTTAAATTCTGGGAATTGAAGTCCACAAGTTTTAAAGTTGCCGAGTTTGGAGAGCCTTGCTCTATCTATCCGGTAGCCAAACTGTCTAAATTCTCTTGTAATTTCATAAGATGAATGCTAGTCTTTAGGGCGATCTATCCATGTGGCTACACATCACAGTCAAGGGTTCTCTAACCTGTTCTTCCAGGATGTAAACCCACTTAGCATCTGACATTTTCATAAAAACACAAAAGTCACACGGAAGAAAGAGTGCAACATCTTACGCATGTGCTGGACCTGGATATTGCTGCTAATGGCATAATTAGTTCCTTCTGCATTGCTGATAAGTTAAAGAAGTTATAAATATTTATATCTTTCCTAAGAGCTAGGAAAGAGGGGAAATTAATAATGATCTCCCTTTTATAAGTTCATCTGATCTAGATGCTCCGTGGAATCGTGGGGAGATTTTCATAGTTTCTATAGTAACCAGACAGCCTAACTGATCCAATACAAGAGCTGCCTTAATATGATGGAACATTTATAATAGCCCTTGGTGTGAATCTCTGGGTTTTTTTAAATGTATTTCGTTGGATTTTGTATCTGCATATAAGAGATTTAAACTGACACTGAAAACACAGAATCGTTGTATGAAGGCCACAAATGGAATTTAAGACAGAATTTAATTTCTTCAGGGACATCTTTTTAAAAATTTTCTTCTGATTTTTTCCCCCTTGTTTTTAATTGTATCCTTGTTCTTCTTGTTCCCTGCAAATGTAAGAAACGTGTTGTTCTCGCTTATAAAGTTTGTTCTTCACCCCTGGGCCACCCTTTTCTCTTTCCTCCTCGGATTGTTGATTCGGCTGGCTGGCTGGCTGGCTGGCTGCATGCATACTTTTCTAGCTCTGCTCTGAAATGCTCAGTAAAAAGTGGGATATAAATCTATATATGAGTGTGTCTGTGTGTGCATTTATAGGCTTTCATATTAAATCAACCGGCATTCAGGCGTCCCTTGGGTAAAGATAGCACGGACTGTAAAAATTCCTTACACAGGGGCACCCAGCCACCTCAGTGATCCCTGGCTAACACGCGCCAGGGGCTGAATAAACAAACAAACAAATAATAAATAAATAAATCTGTCTATCATCTATATCTGTCTAACATATATTTTAATAAAACTTCCATATTAGAATTGAGCATATACATAAACCACTCTTGTCCGTCCGTCATCTATCTATCTATCTATCTATCTATCTATCTATCTTTCTATCTATCTATCTATCTATCATCTATTTATTACTATTATTATTATTATTATTATTATTATTATTATTATTATTATTATTATTATTCTGTTGCTTTGTATGTACACTGAGAGCTTCTGTACCAGAGACAAATTCCTTGTGTGCCTAATCAACACTTGGCCATATCCTATCCTATCCATCCATTTATCTATTACTCTATCTTAGAAAACAAGTTAGAAGGGATTACTTCACAGAAAAAGTAGTGGAAGCTTGGAACCAACTTCCAGTGGAGGTAGAAGGCCAATCATCAGTAACTGAGTTGAAACATGCGTGGGATAAACACATAGCCATCATCCAACAAAAATTAATCATAATTAAACAAAATAATAACAATGAACAAAAATTCAAAGGGCAGACTCAATGGACTATTAGAGTGGTGCTGTGGTGGCCTAAAAGTGGAGCTCTCGCCTCACAATCAGGAGGCTGTGAGTTCGATCCTAGGCAGAGGCAGATGTTTCTTTCTCTCTCTGAGCGCACTGAGAATGTATCTACTGAACAAAACTCCGCACTGGCAACAGGAAGGGCATCTGGCCCTTAAAACACTCTGCTTGCTCCATTCAGTTGCCCAAATTCCACCCCGCAAGGGGTTATGGGGTCGTTAAAAGGAGATGACGACTCAATGAACTATTAGGTGTTGCCAGAAGGGGATGACATGACCCCAGGGACTCTGCAACCATCATCAATACAGGCCAGTTGCCAAGCATCCCAATTTTGATCAAGTGACCCTGGACATAGTGGGACAATTGTAAGTGGATGGAGCAGTCATAAGTCACTTTTCCCAGCAGATTCATATCTTTGAACAGTTGTTAAAGAAATGGTGATAAGTCGAGGATTATCTATATGTAGTCCATAAGTCCTGAAGAAGGCTCCAGAGAGACTTTGCGTGTACACGTGCGTATATATGTCATCGACACATGTACTCTCATGATTATATATGTTGTCATGAACTCAATTCCATGAAAAAGGAATAACAATGTGGATGAAAGAGATTTGCAGCCTTTATACAAGATGGCGGAGGCAGGAAGCAATTAATTTCCAAGATAAGGGCACACTCTCGGCGAGGCCTTTATGGAAATTAATTGTAATGTTATAAGAATTTATTGTACTTAATTAACTCCACACTTTTAATAATTGTACTACACGAGGATCTGTACGGGGAGAAAATAACTGCCTTTTTTTTTGAAATTGAATTTCACTATTAAAATGGTGGGGGAAATTAAGTCTAGTGTTTTACTGCTGGGAATCTGTATGGGGCCATTTTTAAATAAAATAACTTAGAGCGATTTACATTGTGATAAATTATGTTACATTACACTACAAATTGCATTATGATGTGGCTGGAGTGAAGCCAGAAGGATGGGCAGCTACTGGCCAGATCTGGCTGGAAACAGAAAGGGAAGTTTGACACCATTCGGATGAAAGCACGGCTCCTTCACGGCTGAGTGTTCTGACCCAACCTGGTTCCAAGAGAGCGAACACAGCAGCCCCCACCTTTTAAGGTTTCATTCACGAATCCTGTTCCTTCACAGATAAAAGGCTGCTTCCAACTAAATAGCTCCGACAATAAAGAGCCTTGCCAAGTTGTTCTTCAGGGCTGCAAAAATCCTACAGATAAGAAATAGTTTATAAGAGTTTTCAAATACTAACTATGATGTCCACAAGGCTGAGCTTCAGAGCATCTTTGCCGTCTGCAAAGAACGCTTCTACCAACTTGGCTTTTATCCTCTTGAAGGAGGGGCCATTACCTTGCAGCCTTACTCCTGAGTCACCCGTGCTGTTGTAACTGCTCTTTCCTCCGAGCAATCCTGCGTGTACACACACTTAGCACAGGCTCCTCGGGAACCTCCTCATCGCTGCTGCCAGCCCCCACAATCTCTGAAGGCAGCAGTCCACTCCCTGATGGTCCTGGCCCCTCACCTGAGTCCTCACTCTCCTCAGCCATCCATACCTGCTGCTGGCTAACCACAACACTTAGTCAGAACTATGATCCAAAAGAAACTGGACGCAACTTTGAACGTTAAGAGACTGAAAGTCGGTGAACTGAAATGGATTGAAATGAACCATTTCACTCAAGGGGCACGTTGCTCAGTGAGACCTCAGTTAAGGGAGCTTTATCTCATTTTATGACTTTTCTTGCCATAGTTGTTAAATGAATCACTGTGGTTGTTAAATTAGTTCCATGGTTGTTAAGTGAATCTGGCTCCCCCCCATGGACTTTGCGGGCCAGAAGGTCACAAAAGAGGATTATGTGACTCCAGAATATTGCAACCGTCATAGCTATGAGTCAGTTGCCAAGCATCTGAATTCTGATCACGTGACCATGGGGATGCTGCAACAGACGTAAGTATGAAAAACAGTCCTAAGTCACTTTTTAAATGCTGTTGTGGCTTCAAACCATCATGAAACAAATGGTTGTAACTTGAGGAATACCTGTATCAAACTCTGGGCACCACCTTCGCCCTTATATGTAACAGATCCTTGTGTCTGATTACACGCTAAGATATGCACACCTTATTTCACCCAGAACAATGTCAGGATGGGAGGTCATCCTGGATGCCGCCTCCTCCATCTGAGAAAATGTTTAGCAGCTAGAACAAGCCCAGAGAACTGCCCACACTGCAGACCAACCCGGTTTCCAGCACTGAAAAATGATTATCAAAATGTGTTGGGTATAGAAAGTTAGCACCCGCCCCTCTTCTAGAAGAATGAAAGACAGGATGTAATATTTCCCCTAGAAGGGAAGTAAAAATCATAAGGGGGCAGAAACTCAGAGCCCCACCTCCCTGCCTCCAAGCAGATACGAAGCTGAGGCCAGCTTTTAGAAATGCAGATTTGGTGATCCATTACTCCCTGTAGTCTGAACAAAGGTAGGCTGAGCCCTCAGCCACAATAGGAACTGCCCAACAAGCCCTCTCATTGCATCAGCAGGCCAAACTTCAACCAAGCTTAGCTCAGACAAACTCCCAGGGTTTGTCCCACGGGAG
This sequence comes from Pseudonaja textilis, assembly GCF_900518735.1. Next base: position 602,607 of record NW_020769426.1, on the reverse strand, counting down.
TCTGACAACAGCCAATAGGATACATGCTCTTGCACAGGAACAGGAAGCTCAAGGGCAAAGCCCAAGAGAAGGTATAAGACCCCCTCACTCTCAACTCCATGTGGTCAGCTACACCAGAATCACAGGTGCTTGGTGGTTCTGCTTCATCAATAAATGGGCCCTCTTTCCAATCAGCCTCCAGCCTCCGTTTTGTCTCCAGTGCCTTTCTCCCAGTTGGGAACTGAACCAGATGGATATTTCTTCCAACATGGAGAAACACACATTGGAAATTTGTATTTTTTTAAAAAAAAAAAACCTACAAATTGCTCTTGGGTGGCTTCTTTTGATGAACGGAGAACTTCAGAGTTCTTAGTCTTTGTCCAGGGCCTAATATAGTATCAAACAGAGAAGACAACTCTCTGTGGTTGTGTTGGGATTGCTACCCACAAAGAACAGGTTTTGATGCATTTATTGAGAATTCATGACACACTGGAATCTCACTGATTATACGTGGATTCTGTCCTGGTAGGTGAGGGAAGTTGGAGGACTGACCTTCTTGAAAGACAAGACAAGACAAGACAACTGGAGGGAAGAGCGTCGCTTGGCAAGTTCTTCTTAACCGCTTCATGGCGGCTGAGCAATTGCTCGTGTGACAGGAGAGGAGATTCAAAAGGGAAGGGTTGCTCAAGAGTTCAAAGAACGCGGTTTACAGTCTATGGAGATGCTCAGCCCTCCAGGTCCTGGTGGTCCCAAAGGTGGGTTTTTTTCCAAAAGGCAACTGGACTTTCTGGTTTTTCCCCCCAAAGACATTTCACTTCTCATACAAGAAGTGCATTCTAGCCACTGCGCCACCACAGAAATGGTTCGGTTGGGTCATTGACACAATGCGCATTAATTTGGGGAATTTTCAGGAGACGGTGGAGGATGTGGGCCTGGCGCATGATGGTCCCTGGGGGTCACAGATTCAGACACAAATTAACAACTGAAGCATACGGTCACCACCCTACACTGAAATCTGTCCAGACAGGAATAATGTTGGTTGAATTTGAAAGTGAAGACATGACCTCAGATGAGAATAGGAATAGGAATAGAACAGAGAAGAGAAGGGAAGAGCTGGAAGGGACCTTGGAGGTCTTCTAGTCCAGCCCCTGCTCAAGCAGGAGAACCTATACCGTTTCAGACAAGTGACTGTCCAGACTTTTCTTAATTCATAGGGTGATTGCGCAAGGTCAGGGATGGGCACCTATGGCCCCTGTGGCCTTCAAACTCCTAGAATTCCTGAGGCAGGCATGCTGGGTCAGGAACTCTGGGAGTTGAAGTCCAGAGTTCTTCACCTGCTGGTATAGATTTTTGCATCTTTCTAGAAAACCAGGAAGCAGAGTTCCCAATGGCTTTGATTAGCGAGGCCTGTGGAATCGTTATTGGAAGCTACCACACAGCTGCAGAGGACTGGAAGGGGCTGAAGTTGTTTGAGTAGCTCTCAGTAGACAAAATAGATTCTGTAGTATTCAAGGTCATTGTGAAAGGCGCAGCAAGAATTGGCGTTGAAGGAGGATTGGTTCATGTGATGTATAATGTGGGGAAAAGGAGATGGGTTGTAGGTTGGGTCTTTGTGGGAATTCTGGGTTGGGGGAGAACTTTAGTTTCAGAATTCCCCCAAGTCCCAAGTTCTATTCTAATAGAAGTACTTTGAGATTATGGTTGTCTTGGAGTTACTGACTGGGATGGATAATCTCTGGAACTCTGACAGCCTGTTTCAGCCATCCTTTTTATCCCCTCCCCCTTATTCTTTCCAGAAATATATTTCAAAATCATTAATCTTTAATGCTGTGACAAGGATCAGCCTCAAAAAAAACCCATGGATGTCGCTGCAATTGATTGCCCCAAAGCAACACAACCACACTACCCTTGTGGGAAGCCCTCACCCCTCAAAGAATGAAATATTTTGGGGAATATTAAAAAAGCAGGATAGAATATTTTCCCCTAAAGGAGAAATGGGGGAAGGCAGAAACCAGCTCCAGTCTCCCTGCCCCAAGCAGAAACGGAGGAGGCCAGCTTTTAGAAATGCAGATTTGGTAATCCATTCGGAAAGGCTGGGTCAGACAGAGACTCCAGATAAGCAACACAGTTAGGCAAGACAAGATTAGCCCAGACAAACACCTGGGATTTGCATTTCCCCTTTGGCCTATAGAGCCAGCCATGACCCTTACATGACCCCATAGGAATCCAGAAGGTATAAAACCCCACCCACTCTTAACTCCATTTTGTCAGCTGCCCCAGAATCGCATGTACTTTGTGGTTCTGCTTCATCAATAAAGGGAACCTTTTTTCCCAATCAGCTGCCAGTCGCTCCTCCATTTTATTTCCAGTGCCTTTCTCTTGGCTTGGAACTGAACCTGGATATTTCTTTTCCAACCCTCTCACAAGTCAAAGCAGGACGCTGCCTTCCTTCACGCTTTCGGGTCTGCAACACCTTGTTCCAATTTCTTTCAGAAAATAAAACACCTAATTCAAAGTGACTATCATCTACTGCGGTGAGAGGAAATTATCTCAACAGTTTCTATGGCTGAAAGGAAACAAACAAACTTACAACTGGGAGAAAAATCACCCTGGAAACTTCATTAGTGTGATGACTTCCTAAAAGTTGCCCATGATTTTTCTTAAGACAAAAAACAAAACAAAAAAGCAACCTGAGCAGCACAAAACAACAAAATAGATCTGTGGATGTTCCTCCTGCAAGACATGCGATTTAAGTTCCCTCAAGAAGAAGAAAGAAGAAAGAAGAAAGAAGAAAGAAGAAAGAAGAAGAGGAAGAGGAAGAGGAAGAGGAAGAGGAAGAGGAAGAAGAAGAAGAAGAAGAAGAAGAAGAAGAAGAAGAAGAAGAAGAAGAAGAAGACATCTGTCTGAAGTCAGAAGCAACTGGTGAGGGAAAGAGGTGAAAGGTGCTATGTCCTCACCTAGTCTGTTCTCTGCAGGATAGGATGGCATTCAAGCCCTCAAGAACAAGAGCAAAGTTAACTAGGGGTTGAAGGATGTCTTCGCACCAAGGCCTCTTTCCTCGTGTCATTTTTCAAAGAGATTTTAATTTTCCTGGAAAATATTATATTTATAAAGCAGAAAATCACAAAGCAGAAAAAGCTTCTAATTAGTGGAAGGGTGACTGATTTTTATTCATTTTTTAACTGGCAAAAGGTAGTTTATTTCATAGTCCATATGATTAACTCATAGAGAGCCAGTTTGGTCTAGTGGTTAAGGCACCAGGCTAGAAACTTGAAGATGGTGAGTTCTAGTCCCACTTTAGCCATGAAAGCTTGTTGCCTGAAGCTAGAATACTTGCACCCTTTCAGAACAGAAGCCCCTTCATTACACACACACACACACACGTTCTACATTGCTGAGAAAACTGCACAACATCTGAGTTAGAATATGCTGCGCTGCAAAAGCAGATGGGATCAGAAAAATAATTGATCTAAAGCTTTGATTTGAAGGTGATTCAATGGAGGCACGGCTGATCACATCAGGATGCTGAACAAACATGACCCACAGAACAGGGTACTTTGAACTGGTTTGTCACTTCGCTGGACACGCTCAGATGCGCAGTTCAGTGCGTTAGAGGATTGACGATTCTAATAAAATCAAGCCACTTGGATGGTTCAGGTCGGATTTTGAGCCCTTCCCAAATCTTTAGGGAAGAGCCCTGCAGGTATATTTGGAGACCTGCTTTAGACTCTTAAATGGTATGGGCAATCTTTATGGACAGGGTAACTTTTGTAACAGTAACACAGTTGGAAGGGACCTTGGAGGTCATCTAGTCTAACCCCCTACTCTTGGAGGAGACCCAAACTATTTCAGATAAAGGGACGGAGCACCCACAACTTCTGGTGGCAAGCAGTTCCACTGGTTAATTGTTCTCAATGTCAGGAAGCTTCTCCTTAGTTCTAGGTTGGTTCCCTCCTTGATGAGTTTCCACCCGTCGCTTCTTGTCCTGCTTTGGAGAACAGCTTGACTGCCTCTTCTTTGGGGCAGCCCCTGAGACGTTGGGAGACTGTCCCCGTGTCTCCCCTGGGCCTTCTTTTCACCAGACTAGGCACATCCAGCTCCTGCACTCGTTTCTTTCCTAGGTTTTAGCTTTGTGTGCTTGAGCTTCTCAGCCCTTTGTGGCTCTGCTGGGGTCTCCTGAATTCTGAAGACATGCAAAGCAGAGACCCTCGTCTCCCACCTCATGCCCTGCCGTCCCCCATCTGCATTAGGAGCCCCAAAATACCTCACGGACTCGTTTGCGGGGATTAAATCATTCAAAAATCCCAGTTGAAACAGCTAGCGTTGCACAGAACAAATCATTGTTAATCCGGCCCTCCTTTATCTAGACATACGCAAGTGCAAGTGCACAGATGCACAGAAAGATGCGACTGCTTCTGGGGGTGGAATCCAAATTGCACTCAAGCTGTGAACTCAACGGGCTTCGGTGCAGTTGGAAAATTATGTTCTTCATCATTCTTTCCAGATGTTCACCTTTCCCCTTTTTCTCCCCCCTCCCCCCACAAAGGACCCCCTGATTACTAACCTTCCTACTTGCAGGAACACAATGGCAGGTTCTGCCTCTGAGTGAGCCTGCCTGGGTGTTTGTGAGCTTAATCCACCCAAAGGCCCATCTGTTCTTCCATCACTGTGTGGTTACTAACTGCTGAGCTTGGTGCCATATTGTCCAGCGTCAAGAAGACACGGAGCCTGCGGCAAACATTCCAGAAGGAATAAGTTCTGTGTGGTTTCTCTAGACTCGAGGAGAGAACAGATCATGGATTTGGAGCCTTAGAAGAAGATTCTGGTTCATTCCAGACTGTGTTCAAAGAAGATGAGACAACTCTTTATTTGACAGTGTTAAATTTATGTTACTGATAAAGAAATAAAGGGAGACTGTGATGACCCAAAGGGGCGTGGCACAAAGGCAAGAAGAGTCATAAGCAAGAAGAGTCCCTTTAATATCTCCAACTTTGCCCCCAATGTCCAGGTTACCTTCTGGGCTGGAGAAAAACTCTCCCAGGGACAGTCTTTAAGTGGAGGAAATTCAGTCCAAAACAAGGCACACACAAACTGTAACTAAAAATCCAAACAAACCACACTGCAGCAATTAACTGGACAGGGCAGGAGAAGGAGTTGCAGACTTGAAAGGCCAGCCAGCAAAACACACACGGTTGGGAAGATGCCAGGAACCCAGATAAGTCTTGACAAACAAAGATAACTCACGGTTTGCTTCCAGCAATTTTGCTCTGTGTAGCTTGCCTTTTTAAACACTGTTTTCCCAGCTGCAGCTAATGAAGGGAATCAGGGCCCTTTCCTCCCCCTTAAGCTACACAACCCACGTTGCTCCCTTCTCCAGAGGGTGGGCCTGGGTCTTCCTCTGAATTCCCTCTCCCTTGCTCTACCTCTCCCCTGCTCTGCCCAGCTGGACTGTGCCCTTCCCCGGTGTCTTCCACAGCCCACAGAGCCCCACTTGCGCTCCCTGTCAGTTGCTTGGCCTCCCTCTCGGAATCAGATTCCGACAGGGGCATGACAGAGACGAGTATAGATCTATTTCAAGCTATTTAGCTCTCGTCTGTTATCCAGGTCCCCCTGGGATTCTAACCCTCAAAAGTGGCCACACATTAAGAGAGAGGAATAGCAACATTTACAGGAGGTCCTGTTATTTTATTGTAGGAAGCATTCCAAAATAGAATCACAGAATCATAGGGCTGGAGAGGGACCTTGGAGGTCTTCTAGCCACCCCAAAATCTGCCTTCTTGGCTTACGGCTGCATGTCCCAGGGTGACTTCTGGAGGTGCTTTTGAGGTTCAGCTCAGGAGATGGTGAGTCAGGCCCACTCAGATCAGGAGGGAGCAGAAGGGAAACGGGGGGGGGGGGGGGGGGGGTTTTTCACCACCGACTATTTTTCTTGGAAATGTTAATTGGTTCCAAAAATCTCTTTCCACCCCCTTTGACTATTCCATTTGCTTTCTGTGTGAAATGCTCACATTTGCCCACATGCCTTATTATTTTTGCCCTATTATGATGATGATGATTATACATGCCTTTAATCTTCATTGTCCCCGTTTGCCCTTTGTGAAATTTTCAGGTGGCCAGTTAAGAGAGGGTGAGAGGAACTATAATTTACAGCTTGTTAGATCATCTATCATTTCCCTCTCCCTCTCCCTCCCTCCCCCCTCTGTCTCTGTCTCTTATCTCTTATCTCTATATTTCTGCCTCTCTCTCTCATCTCTCTGTGTGTCTGTCTGTCTATTTTTTTATATTTTTATTGTATATTTTTATTTGTTCGTCCCTGTCCTATTGTTTCTTTTATTTATTTTTTATTTTTCTTATATGTATCCATGTGTTCATAACTATATTTTTACTTATATCTATTATCTTGTAAGCAATTGACAAAATAAAAACAAATAAATAAATAATTTATCATCTATCAATATCTGTTCTGTCCCCCCCTCTCTCTCTCTCCGTCCACCCACCCACCCATCATCCATCCACCCATCTATCTCCCATCTTTATATTATTTTACAAATAATTCAAGGCAGCAAGCCTATCCAGCCCATCTTCCTCCACCAATTTCCCCCACAACAACAACCCTGCGAGTTGGGTTGGGTTGAGAGAGAGGGGTTGCAAGTTTTCTTCCAGCTTTTAGAATTAGGTATTGACGATCATCCACAAACCCATAATATTTGGTTCTGAATGGGAGAACTAAAGTCGGTGGTTAACAAACAGCGCTTTCCATGCAAAATAGATGAGCAACAAACCCTTAATCCTGGTTTATGTTAGTGGATTTTGCCTTTTAACTCATGGACAACCCAGCTGAATAAACTGTGGTTCCAAAATCTCTTACGGGAATACCACTCTGCAGATGGCTTCCCTTTTTAATTCATTCACGCCTTTTCAATCCATTTCTATCAACATCATGCTCCATTTCCCGATAGCCATTTAAAGTCAATGTGTCCTGACTTGTATCCATGTTTCTAAATAGCGAGACATCCCAGATACAGTATCGGCTCCCCGCAAGAACCAAGAATTTTGGCTGAATTTTGCTGCAAGAAATGATAACATGCTTGGTCTACTCTATGGGTAAGGAAAGAGACCAAAAGACAGGAGACTGTGCCTTCTCGTTCTTTCTTAGGCATGAAAGCCAACTGGGTGACTTTGGGGCCGATCCCCAGGAGACCGGGAGTTCTAGTCCCACCTTAGTCCACCTTAGTCACCAGCTGGGTGACTTTGAGCCAGTCACTTTCTCTCTCTCAGCCCAACTCACCTCACAGGGTTGTTATTGTAGGGAAAATAGGAGGAGGAAGGCGTGTTCCATTTGGGAGCTGCTTTGAGTGAATTATAAAAATAAGAGAGACCGGAGACAAACAAATAAATAAGCAAACATGTCCATAAAACACCTGATTTTTCTGCTTGCTTTGTATCAGCTTTTTTCCTCAGTTTGCCATGCAAATATTTTAGCTGGAGATTAAAATGCTATCTTCTTACGTTCCCATGAACGCCCTGAACTCTCCATGTTCAACCGTGTCCTGCTCCCTTTGTTGAATTTGCAGCAGCGGAGCCAGTGGGGTCATTTAGACACAACCCAGAGAGCCTCCCCCTGGATGGGTTTGAGTAGAATCATTCGAGGAATCAATTATCCAGTGACCAGAACTATTAAGGGCTTTTTTTTAAAAAAAAAATCATGACTAGAGAAATACAGTGTAAAGCATAATAGGATGTGACTGGTGTTGGCTCAGGGCAAGTATCTGAGTTTGAAATAAATACCCGTATTAGTCAGATATGCAATCTTTGCTGCTGAATTAAATTTAATGGCTTTATAAAAGGTTTGCAAAGGAATTATCACAGGCCCACATGGTGTTTTAAATGAGAAGAGGCCTCCCATGTTCTATCTAAAGAGTTCTGGATAGTTAAAAAAAAAAAACCATTGAATCAGGCTAAAGAGGTAAAAGACAGAACCTGAAAGTGGAGTCAAGAGAATTATCAGTCTGGAGTCATTTTCTTCCCACAAGCCATCTAAATCCAGCCTCTCTTGAATTCCTGTTGGAAGAAAAATCCAAGCCAGTTCCAAGCTGGGAGGAAAACTCTGGAAATAAAATGGAGGCTGGCTACAAGAAAAGGAGGTCTCTGTTTATTTGGTTTCCAGAAAGTTCAGTGACAGCAGCATGTTTCTGGGGTGGGTGACAAAATGGCTGAGTGAGTGGATGGATTTCTGTAGGGTTCTGGGGTTTGGTGACTGAGATGCTCCAGGGGATGTGCCATGTAGTGAGCCTTGTGTCTTTTACGATTCCAATGGTGGTGAGTTAATCCTATTGTGTCCTAAAGGTTATGCCCTGTCCTTAGAGCTGGGTGGAGAAGTGTAGATTTTAGGAGTCTTTGTTTTTCTACTTAAAAAAAAAAAATCCCATCAGCTCCAGCCTGGGGTAGCTGTGGCTGAAGACATTTTGTTTGTGAATAGGCTGGCCTGGGTTTCTGTAAATGGATGCTGGATGGGATGTTCCAGTTTCCTCAACAGATACAAAAAGTATCTCATTCATAAAACTTAACTGTTGGTGGGATGGCCTGCAATGCTTCCCTGCCAGCGAGAGAAGGGAATCCTCGCAGAGCCTTCTTTCTTTCTTTCTTTCTTTCTTTCTTTCTTTCTTTCTTTCTTTC
>NW_020769426.1:558788-584394 GCF_900518735.1 Pseudonaja textilis | reverse complement strand
AATAATAATAATAATAATAATAATAATAATAATAATAATAATAATAATAATAATGGAAACAAATTCACTTGGATTTTTGGAAAGATTTGTATGGCTTAAAGGCGGGGTCAAAGAATCTTAAATATCTCCCCCCAAACTCTGTACATATTGTATCTGATATAATTAAGGCAGGATTTCTTTCTTTCTCATCTCATTCCCTGCATGAAGATGTAGGAAACTTTTCTGTAACGGCCCACTTCCCTCTGTAACAATCCAACTATCTCATCCACATTCCTAAGATCCGGAAAATGTTCTATCATGAGAGGTTAGGACAAGAGCCATGTTTACAACTGCACAACCCTTGATGGTTATGATCTGATGCATATTGGACATGCTCCCTTGTAAAATAATTTTATGATGCATTTAGAATTCTAATATTTGTGAAATGGGCACTATAAAAATAATGTGTATAAAGTTTGTAATACAGGTGGTCCTCGACTTATGACCAAAATTAAGCCCAAAATTTCTGTTGCTAAATGAGGCATTTTAAGTGGGTTTTGCCCCAGTTGTGACCTTCCTTGCCACAGCTGTTAAATGAATCACTGCAGTTCTTAAGTTAGTAGCATGGTTAAGTGAATCTGGCTTCCCCATTGACTTTGTTTGTCAGAAGGTTGCAACCGTCATAAATATGAGTCAGTTGCCGAAAGTCTGAATTCTGATCATGGGGATGCTACAATGGTTGTAAGTGTGAGAAATGGTCATAAGTCACTGTTTTCATTGGCATAACTTCAAATGGTCACTAAATGAACTGTTGTAAGTCAAGGACTAACTTTATACAGAAGACATAGATGCTTCAAAGGCAGGAGGTGACATTTTCCTTTACTTGTATAAACCTGGCCTGACTAGGGCACCTATTGAATGTCAGTTTAAGTTGCTGTTTAAAATGTGGTTTGATATTTCTCCAAAAATTATACTATAAATTAATTAAAATTGGAGGAAATACAGAAAGAACATTTCAGCAAAAATCTGCTTTCTGCAGATTTCTTATCTTGGTAGGAAGTTCAACTGGATAATTTTAAAATCTCTTCTAATTTGGTGCAAACCCCTGGTTGTCTTTAATGGAGTTAGGCGAATCCCTCCAAATACGTTTTGAGTCGCTGATTGGATGAGTTGAACCGATTTATTTTAACTGATTCCAACGTCTGATTCCAAACATTGATTTGGCTGACTTTGTTGATTCAGTCACGCACAAACGTACATCAAGTTGTCAAATCAGTTGAGAGCCATCCAGTCTGATTTGACCTAATGCATCAGTTTGGATGATTTGAAGATTCAATTTCACGAAATCTCTGCCAGATCAAAGCTTTGAACGGCATATTTGCTTGGCTCGATCATCTCACCCGTAGAATTGTAGCATTGGGCAGGTGAGGCACCCAGGAGCCTTTCTGGAGGGCAGCCCTTAATGTGAAAAACGCCCGTAAAAATGTTCAGGCTCCCTTTTGCAAGAGCCTCTTGGCTGTGCATTCTCTCTCCTCCTCATCCAAAACCCCCGTGGGGATAAAATTGCAGTACAGGCAGTCTTCGACTTACAACAGTTCATTTTGTGACCTGTAGGGACCAAACAGTTCATTTAGCTCCAACCTCAGTGAAAAAAAGGACTTGCGGCTGTTTCTCAGACTTATGACCATTGTAGCATCCCCAGGGTCACATGGTCCAAATGCAGATGCTTGGCAACTGACTCATACTTATGACAGTTGCAGTGTCCCAGGGTCACGCGATCCCCTTTTGTGACCTTCTAGCGAAATCATTGGGGGAGCCGGATTCAGTTAATGACCATGTTGCTAACTTATCAACTGCAGTGATTCACTCAAGAACCATGGGAAGAAAGGTCATAAAATGGGTCAAAATTCACTTCACAACTGTCCTGCTTAGCAACATTGTGGTCATAAGTGGAGGGCTACCTGTATTTAGTCTGTCCTAGCTTGCAATCTGACATACAACAAATCTGAGTCCCAATTATTTACCTCTATAAAAACTGGCACATGAACAAGGTGTCCTAAGGGTGAGCAGACCACGCAGGAGAACCTCAACACACCATGAAGAAGTCCTTCTAAAGGAACCTGCTGCTTCTGACAATTTAAGATGCCTCTGAGCAAGTGCTATTCCGTAGGACGTTGCCTCTGAGCCTGGAACACGGTGCCTTGGTAAGACCCCCACGTGCAACATCGCGTCCAGCTTTGGTTGCCATAATATAAAAAAGGTGTTGATAAAGAGGTCGAAAATATAGAAAAGGGTCCCGAAAGAGTGCAGAGAAAAGCCACAAAGATGATGAGGGGGCTGGAGGCCAACATGTATGAAGCATAATTGCAGGAATTGGGTATGGCCTGTCTAATAAAAAGAAGGACTAAGTAGGGGAGACAGGAGAGCAGCCTCCCAATGTCTCAGGGGCTGCCCCAAAGGAGAGGCAGTCCAGCTCTTCTCCAAAGCCCCTGAAGAGAGGCAGGACAAGAAGCAACAGAGGGAAACCCATCAAGGAGGGAAGCAAGCTGGGACTCAGGAGGAATTTCCTGACAGGGAGGACCATTCACCAGGGGAACTGCTTGCCACCAGGAGTTGTGGGTGCTCCAACGCTGGGGCTTTTGAAGAAGAGATTGGGCAGCCATTTGTGTGAGAATCCCTCGTCTTGTGTTGATGGGGCCCAAGAAGTCCCCCAGCCGGCTTTCAGGCTTCAGGTGGGACTGGAAGTCCCTCTTTCCTGGTGACTGACCCCCAAGTCCCTCAGCCAGCTTTCTTGGCTCAGGTGGACTCCCACGTTCTAGTCTTAACCCCTAGACCAAGCAAAAGGAAGAACTTGCAGATAATAAGCGTGTGGCCTGCAGATGTGGGCAGCTCAGCTCTGCAGCCTCCGAAAATCATTGCCAACAGATGGCGGCCCCATAGCTGTGTGCCTCTCTTCTCCTGGTCTCGGTCCAGAGATAGGGAACAGGTACCTGCCATTTCCTTTTGTCTTTTTCTTTTGGCGCTTCTGAGGGCAGCTTCTGCAGAGTGGTGAATGAGTACATGTTTTGCTGAGTAGAAATTGTCCCCTTAATCCTCCAGGAAAAGGTTGAGGCAGGTTGGCAGGGAACATCTGGGAACATTGGGCTGAGAACATCTGCTCAGATGCTACTGCATGAGACGGGCGTTAACAAGATCACCCACAGCCTGGTCCCAACACACACACACACACACACACACACACACACACACCCTGCAGGAACTCCCTTCAACACAAAGTGAGGCGACTTCCTTCTCTCCTTTCTTATTTGCCCTCTGGGGGAGGAAGAGAAAGAGGACTGGGCTGCTCCTGTAATTCCTTCCATTTGGAAAATCCCACCCCGGCTGCCGTACGTTGTGAACCCAAAGACGCCCATTTGCCGTAGCTGAAAATCTTCATTTGATTACAGGTTGTCCTTAACTTACCACAGTTCATTTAGTGACCATTCAAAGTTGCAAGGACACAGAGAAAAGTGACTTAACAATCATTTTTCACACTTCCCCGTGGCATGTGATCAAAATCCAGCTGCTTGTCAACTGTCTTGTATTTATGACACTTGCAGTGTTCTTTTTGTAGACCTTCTTCTGACCACCAGAGTCAATGGGGGAGGCCAGGTGCGCTCAACAACCATGTTACTAACTTAATAACTGCAGTGCTCGAACGGTCACTAAATAAACCGTTGCAAATGGAGGACTACCTGTACTAAAGCAAACAATGTGATAATGTCATGAAGCCAAGAGCTCACCTTCATCTCCTGGGCATTGGTCCAAAGTCCCCCCGCTGGCTTTCAAGCCTAAGGCCAGAGTCGAACTCACCATCTCCGTTTTTTTACCCTGATGACTTAACCACTAGACCAAACTGCCTATTTCCCTCAGAAACATAAAACTCTCCGTTCAGCCCCAACCGTTTCAAGTCAGAAAGACCTGCTGTGTGTTGCGAAGCAAACGAAATGTAGGCTACGGTATGCAAACTATGCGTCAAAGTCAACTTGGAAGTGTCTTTTCTGCAATGCAAAACATTTATTCTGGGCTCTGTTAGCTTCCTAAACAGTAGCGGTATGTCTCTGGGAAATACAATATTTTCTTCATAAATGAACCATCCTCTCACTAACCACAAGGTCACTACTCGGCGTGGACTCGGTGTTGAAATGCCGTCGGGAATGTTTTTCTCCTGGTTGCTTTTGTTAGCCCCCCCCCCCCCCCCAAAAAAAAGTAACAAAAGATCAATATATGTTGAAGTTGCCCTCAGCCCACCGGAAGGCCTCGCCTTCGGAGACTCGGGAAATAACCCCTGGGAGGGTTGGAGAGCTGAGAGTAAACGGGGAGGCCGGCTGGTATTTCTTCGCCCTCATCTTAAGCCCTTGGAGAGCCTCGAAAGGACAATGGCTGACTTTCTTCAGGAGCATCTTTTGTTAGACAAAGAAAAAAGGGGGGATTGATTTTCTTCCTTCCTTCTAGCTAAATGAAAGTGGGGGTGGGGAAAAAAACCCAGTGAATAAAGAAAGTGAGGTTAATAAAAGCTATTCTGGATAATCTGGAAGCAATCACGAGAATTGGTCCTGGTTTCCAGCTGTGTGGAGTTCGGTAAATATCCTTCTGTTCCTCTGAGCAGACTAAAATCAAGGTGGCTAAACGTCTCCTCAGACTCGGTATAATAACGGGCCTGTATAGTAATGGGCTCGAATGGTGTTTTTTTCCTTCATTCTTTTACAAGAATCACCATGATTTTGCGGTGAGGATGTGATCCTCAGAAGGCAGCAAAGAACCTTCTAGTTTTATGGGTAGAAGATTTGACGGGCTTGAACTATTTTTCAAAGCACCAAAAGGCAAGACAAGAATCATCGGATGGGAACCAACCCAGGAGAGAAGCAACCTAGAACGAAGGAAAAATGTCCTAATAGCGAGAGGAATCCACCAATGGAGCCTCTCGCCTTCAGAGGTTATGGGGTGCTACATCACTGCAGGCTTTCAGGTAGAGACTGGACAATAATTGCAGACTGCGGGAACCAGGAGCGCAACTCTGGTGACGCTGAGGACACAGATAAACCTCCAAGTGGCCTCAATGACTCTGCAAATGACCAGCTGTGTCTGCAAGGAATACAAACCCTTCCCTTCCCCACCATCCTGTCAGAGCTGAAGAAGCTTCTTGGGTGAGAAGCGAAACGTCTTCAGAAAAGAAAAACCAAGGAAGTCCAGGGGCCTCCTGAAAAAAAGCACTTTGGGGTTTACCTCGCGGTGCTCCTATGTTCCTGACTAACTTGTGATTGTTCTTTCTGGACGATGCCAAAGACTGCTGTAAATTTGAATATTCAATCATATTTATGTAGGTATAAAGAAGCTACTTGTTTGCGTTAGAGTCTCCCATTTCATGTGGGCAGCTGCTGCGCAATTCCCTGGCAGCATATCCCCCTCCTGCAGGAGTGAGCCACCCTTTTCCTTTCTCTCCAAGGTCACGTTCCCTTAGAAACCACCTGCTTTGGGCTGCCTGCCCAGCGTGAGAACTGAAGCCAGTCATGGAGAGGACTGGAAACAGACACATGTGGTTCTCCATCCTCTTTCATTCTTCTGGCTTCTTTTATTTCTCTCCGACAAGCTGATATCTTGACCTGTTTCTCTTTCCGTCACATCCTGCGCAAGCTTCGGAGCAGCTGTCTTCCAAGGAAGGGACAGAAAACCGTGACCTTTCAGAACTTGAGCCTGGCCTGCATGAGGTGCGATGTCAGGGTTAGAAACAATCAGGCATCACAAAAAATGACCACTTCGATTTATAACTATCACAGCTCATACTAGCAAACCTGTTTCAGCTTAGACAAGATGTCATGGAAACATTTCCGAAAGGGCCATCGTTCTGATCAGGGACAATTTACAATCAGCATTTACTGAAAAGCTAGCTGGTTCGATTGCTCTGCTTCCCCTGGTCTAGCTCTTTAAGATGCTACACCGTCAGGGCAAATCACCTGTAGATAAACAGAGAGCAAAAGCCTCTCCCTTCTAGCACTGATGATGTTACCTCGGTAATGAAATGTCACCAAGAAAACCACCAAGCTCAGAGAGCGCCAAGGACCCCACAATGTCCATATTATTATTGCCAAGAGCTCAACATGGATGTGTCCACATAGTAACTAAGAGTTGACTCAACTCTAGAACTTGGCTGGGAGACCAAGGTGGAAGGTTAGATTGCAGAATCCAAACATGACTGTAGCAAACTGTATCCACGTAGTTTCTGGAAAATGATGGGGTTCAGCAATAACTGAGCTTGATTTGAACAGAAAACAAATTCTCCTCCCTTCTGGCATTGATGATGTCACGTAGATGGGTAATGAAACATCTGCAAGGAAACAACTCAGCTCAGAGAGCACCCAGGACCCGTCTGTTCAAACCGGAGCTACAAATATTCTCCCCTATTGGTATTTCAAGATAGAATCATAGAGTCTGGAGGGGACCTTGAAGGTCTTCTAGTCCAACCCCCCCCCCCCCCCCCCCAAAGCATTAGTCCTTATATCATCCCATCCAAATGGTTGTCTAATCTTTTCTTGAAAACCGCCAGTGATGGATCGCTCACCATTTCTGGAGGCAACTCGTTCCATGGATTAATCGTTCCCTCTACAACATTTCTCTTTATTTCCAGGTTGGATCTCCCTCCAACTATGGCTTCCTCTACGATGCTTTTTGCTAGTTCGTCTTAGATTCCTCTCTTTTTCTAGACCGCTGGGTATATTTCCAAATGAAGTGTTGAGTTTCTTTGCAATTTTAAGAATGTCTAGGATGCTTCAGTGTTTTTATAGCCATTCTTTAAATAAAGATGGTGCTGGAGAAGCCAACAATGCAAACTAAGAGAGTTGTGGTTACATTTTCAAAGCTCCAAACCATCAAACTGTCTCAGAAGGGAAGGGAAGTTAAATATAGGTTTAATTATGAATGAAAGGTTAAAATGAACATTGGAAAGTGAAAATGAATGTCAGTCAGGTTATTATGGATGTACAGTATATGAAACTAGGAATTCACATGTTAGTCATAGTCCCGTGTCACGCTAGGTTGAATGGAGATAATGGGGAAAATGGGTGGGTTGTGGGGAAAACAGTTCAAAGAGTAAAGAATCATAGGGCTGAAAGGGACCTTGAAGGTCTTCTAGTCCAACCCCCTGCCTGAGGAGGAGTCCTTATACTATCCCAAACAAATGGCTGTTCAATTTGTTCTTGAAAACCTCCAGTGATGGAGCTCCCACAACAGCCTGGGAGGCAAACTCTTCCCTTGATTAACCCTTCCTCTTGTCAGGAAATTCTTCCCTTATTTCTAAAGTGGATCTCCCCCTCATGAGCTTCCCTCCGTGGCTCCTTGTCCTGCCCTCGCTGTGCAGAACAAGCCATTGCCCCCTTCTCCGTGACAGCCCTTCCCTTATTGGGAGATGCTATCGTGTCTCCCCTAAGCCTGCTCTTGGCTAGGCGTAATAGACCCAGTTCCTTTAACTGCTCATTGTACGGTTTCGCCTCCAGCCCCCTGATCGTCTTTGTCGCTCTTCTCCGCCCTCTTTCTAGGGCCTCCCCATCTTTCTTGTATTGCAGTGACCAGAACTGGACGCAATATTCCAGGTGTGGCCTCAGCGCAGAGCGATACGACCACTTCTTGTTATTTTAATGCTGCCCTTTTGTAGTTGCAGCCTGGGATCACCTTGGCTTTTGTGGCAGCTGAAGCACCTGGCTGGCTCATAGTTAAGTGGTGACCCGCTGGGACATCCAGATTCCTCTCCCAGGCACTCTCCTTGAGCCAGGCACTAATTATTCTGTATCTGTATATTTGGTTTTTCCTGCCTAAGTTCAGACCTTCTTTTCTCACCACTGAGCTGCATCTTGTTGGATAGGGCTCAATGCTCAGGTCTGTCATGAACCTTCTGAATGTTGAGCCTAACTTCCAAAATGTTAGCAATTCCCTCCCAGCTTTGTGTCATTGGGATGGCTTTTTTTAAAGGTATGGAGTGGAAAGGAGATAAAAGAACTCAGAAAAGGCAACGGGCCGCTTACAGGCACAAGAATCAATGAAAATGGTGATTGATGAGAAACTGCATAGAGAATAAGATCTACTTTCAATACATGGTTTAAACATTAATCTATTCCTATGTACATATCTCTTTGCAGGGAATGTTTGAAAGAAGCCTGACATTTTATATTTAAGATGAGAGATTGAGAGAATTAGTGAAAGATAATAAGGGGTGAAAGATTCTAAGTATGACATCCTTGGCAGTGTCAAGAAATGATCTTTTTTTAAAAAAAAAAACCCTCTAATGAAAGCAATGGCAGGAAAGATAGGAATCCTATATAAAAGAAACAAGTTTGAAGGTGGTTAAATCTCCCAGGAGAATGAAGGAAATTGAACATAAAGAAAGAGGAGGTGGAATCTGTTAGGAACAGAATGAAAAGAATTATATTACAGAGTGCTATAAAAATGAATGGAGATATGCTGATGGGAATATAAAAAAGAATTTTTGGTGAAATGATGAGATAGGAAGGCTGAAGATGAAGAAAATGTACATATAAAGGTAGTCCTCAACTTATAACCATAAAGGTTGAGATGACCAAGCTGAGCCCAAGGGAGGGGTCAAATGCACCATCAGTCTCGGGTCCCTTCGCATCCGCAAGAGATCTAAAAGTCCAGCCCAACTCGAATTCCATTGGCTCTTATCGGCTGCCAATTTGCCTGGATGGTTAGTAGTTCAATTCTTATAGAGAGTGTTAGCATCCAATAAACCTGAAGTCATTTGGAGCCCTGGTGGTACAGTGATTAAAATGCAGTATTGCAGGCAAAAATGCTGCCCACAGCCGGGAGTTCGATCCTGATGGGCTCAAGACTGACTCTTCAAGAAGAGACTGGACTGCTATCTGTCAAAAATGGTGTAGGTTCTCCTGCTTGGGCAGGGGGTTGGACTAGATGACCTACAAGGTACCTTCCAACTCTGTTAATTTCTATCAGTATCAATCTTCCCTCCTTCCAATGCTGGCAAAATGGGGACCCAGATTGTTGGGGGAAAGAGGCTGACTGGGTGTATCCTCGCAGTTTTCCTTCCAAGATTTCAGGTGTTTTGCCATTACAAATGAAAGCAAATATAGGTGTCCCAGGATAATGATGCGAGATTGAATTTGGTCAGTCACTGGAAGAAGTGATTGACTCTTCTGAGCTATGTTTTGCCATTGCCCGCTTCCTGGGGTTAAAAGGGAGGGATTGTCCAAAGGTATCCCAACTAGTTTCATGCCTAAAGTGGGTTTCTAGTCTGATCTCTTAACCACCAGATCGTGTTGGTTCTCCCTGAGGAAACCACAAGGGGTTTAAGTGTGCCCCCAAAGCGTTGCCCAGATTCTCACTGAAAGGGTATGAACGGTGGGGGGGGATAGGTTTTTGAAGTGCAGCATATGCTGAAGGGGTACAGAACAGACTCTGCTCTTCAGCAGGTCACTGAGAAACGTTTGGATGTAAGCAAGCTCCTTCTTTTTCTTTTTAATGTCTATTGATTTAGGGGAAGCATATGACAGAGAGAGCAGACTTGCATTACAAAATACACGGATAGGCAGGACAGAGGAAGGGCATTGGCTGAATGCAATAACATGGTGCGTTGGCCATAGTGAGTTGTCCTAGACTCCTCACTTATAAGGAACTAGAAATCGTAAACGTAATAAGTTGAATGCAGTGGAAGGGAATATTTAAGAAGTGGGTATGATGAGACAAGAATTTAATGGGTTCAACAAACAATAAATGATTTCTGAAGGAAGGTGGATTGGAGACAGCTGTATAATTTCAACTACTAATCTATCTGAGATGTCAGTGGTCCATGTATGCTATGTTATAGGCTAAACAAATAAATAATAAATCATCACCACCCCATTACCTTCAGAATCCCAATTGACTCATAGTGGACTGGGAGTTGATTTTCTGGGGCCAGGCACAGAAAACCCCAAGGAGCCCACAAATCCAGCTGGGCATATTAGAAACACCCGACTACTAAGAATTTAGCTGACTCGCTAAAGAAAGATGTTGCACTAACAGAGCCAGCTGGAATTGCCGGCCAACGTGGATAAGAAGATCCTAGTTTTCTTGTGTTCTGTTTGTAAGGTTTCCCAAAAGAATCCGAGATAAGTTTGCCTTAGGAGAAGAAAAGTGCAACATTCTTTATTTGAGTGTTAATTGGTTAATTTGCCATTGATTTTTGGAACCAAACTAATCTTGGCAGGGGAAAAAAAATAATAGCTTTGGGGCTTCATTTCTTTCTCACCCATTTGTCCTCTCTCGGATTCTTCCTCCCACACACAACCAGCTACTCTAGTTAAATTTTATGCAGTCAAAGACGCATGAAAGAACAAGAGTAAGTCTTTTTGACAACTCTATATGTCTGGGCTCACTAAATCGAAAGCCATCGCAAGAGAGTTTCTGCCTGGAGTTCTTTGTGCATAATCTGTTGGGGTTGACTTTGATGTCCTCTGGGCAGATGCAAACCCTTCCCCAAATCTATTTGGGGTGGATGAGCAGCACAGTTTGGGTCTTGATGGTGTCGTGGGAAGGTTCAGATGCTAGGCTGGCTCTCAGTGGACCAGGACCTCCTCCATCCTCAGTTATTCCAGCAGGCCACTTGGCTTGCAGCCTAACCCAGCACCCTGAGAGGTTGTAGGACAAAGTTGGGGTTACTCTTGAAAGTAAGGCGAAGTAGAAATGAACGAATGAACAAATGAATGAACGAGTGAGTGAGTGAATGAATGAATGGTGGGGTCCTTGGTGCTCTCTGAGCTTGGTTGTTTTCTTGCAGACGTTTCATTACCCAACTAGGTGACATTGTCAGTGCTTGAAGGGAGTGGGATTTGCTCTCTGTTTATATAACAATGTCTTGCTCCACAGAGTGCAAACAGCATTGTCTACTAGCACGGATGATGTTGCATAGTTGGGTAATGAAAGGTCTGTATGAGGACAACCAAGCTCAGAGAGCCCCAATGGGTGCAAGGTTGTCAGGGAGAGATGTAACTTCAGAGTAATCCCAAATAAGCTTTTTTGAGAGGCAACTGGACTTTCTGATTTTTCTTTGAAGACATTTCTCTTCTTATCCGAGAAGCTTCTGAGGCTTCTTGGATGAGAAGCAAAATGCCTTCAAAGAAAAACTGGAAGAATCCAGCTGCCTCTTGAAAAAGCACCTTTGGGACAACCGCGACCTGGATGCTGACTGGGAATCTCCATAGGAGATTAGAAAGAAGGAGGTCATTTTATGACAGTGAGAACAATCAGTCAAGTGAGACCAATCAATCGAGGTCGCCTCCCGGGGTTGTGGACGCTCCATCACTGGAGGTTTTCCAAAATAGACTGGCATGGTTGGTGACTCCGGCCTCCAGCAGGGGTTTGGAGTGGAGGGTCTCCCAGGTCCCTTCCAGCCCTCATTATCCCACCATCTCCACCCTCCAGTCGGCACCACTGAGAAAAGAAACAATGGAAGAATTGGGTGATCCTCATCTAAAGCTTCACTGGGACTTTAATTGGGAAGTCACCGTCCCTTACACCTTAGACTGACCCATTCTGCCAGGCTCTGACAAAGGACGTTTGACACGAACTTGTAGTTTTATGTGAATAAATAAATATATTTTACGTCTGTATTTACAGCCAACAAGGGAGTCGGGCAAACAGGAACATCATGAGATAAATCACAAAGCGCGCAGAAGGGAAAAAAAGTGGGGGGGGGGGAGGGATACTCCCCCTCCATGCCCAGGGCAGCCAATCACAGCGCAGATCGCCTCACACAAGAGCCAGGCCTCCCCAGTCAATCAAGTATAACTTGCATGTTCTGGCTCTTTGTACAACCTCATGGTTCCAGCTACTAAATTTAACTATCTTAAGAAAAATTGAGGCAGAAGAATATATAAACTTATTGTGTGTGCATGTATGTGCATGTGTCCATATATGCATACATGGATTTATGTATATATAAATATCAGAGCATACAGGGAACATCAATACCATCATGAGGTAAATCAAACAGCACACAGAGCCCATAAAAGAAAAAGGCGGGAAAAAGGGGATACTCCCCCTCCAAGTCCAGGCCCACAGCAACCCATCCCAGTGCAGATTGGCTCACGCAGGAGCCAGCCCTCTCCATCAGTCAACTGCAATTGTGTGTTCTGGGCTCACAGCACAACCGCACTGCTCCAGCTACTACACTGAACTGTTTTAACTGTTCCCTTGACTGACCCACCCCTTTGGAGAGCGAGGGTGAAGGCCTGGTTGGAAGGCTAACTTTCTCAAGAAAAAGGAGTCCGTGAGGAGAGCCAAAACTTCCTTGACGTTGCTACCTGTCCTCAGTTATTTGAGCTCATTTTAATCTCCGCTCAGCTTCTGGCTCGAGTAATAAAACCAGTCTGGAGGAAGAAAAAAATGCCTGCAGCAACAGAGCAGGGATGCTCAAAGATGAACAGACCAAAGGCTGCCTGCATACAAATGGGGAGCTCTTTGGCAGCCCAACCGAACATTGAAATTCCTCCTTTTCTACTGATGGGCCCCGAGGGGCAGCCGGTGAATCACACAGACCGAGAATTGTGGAATTGGAAGGACCACAAGGACTGTCCAGTCCAATCCTCTGCAATAGGCAGAAAAACCAATTAAGAGGGAGCTGTCCAGCTTCTTCTTAAAAAACCCCAGAAATGAATTTACAACCTCTAGAGGTAGACTACTCCACTGTTCACTAGCAAGTTTCCCCGTATAGTTTAATGAAATCTGAGGAGCTTTCAATCCTGGTCCTAGTTTTCGTAGCCCTAATAGTTCTTGACCATCTTTCAATGTTTTTATGCACCTGAGCACTGATCATGTCTTTTCTCATTCTGTTCTCCAAAGTAACCACCCAGGTTCTTTCAGCATTTGCTCGTAGGAAATCTCCTCAAGTGATTTTCTGTCATAGGTTCTGTGGAGTCTTTGATGCTCTCTGAGCTTGGTGGTTTTCTCGCAGATGTTTCGTTACCTAACTAGGTAACATCAACACTGCTAGAAGGGAATAGAATTTATGGAGTGGAGAATGAGAAAAGGAGGGATGGATGGAGGGAGAAGGAGGAAGATTGTGCGGTCCTTGATGCTCTCTGAGCTTAGCTGTTTTCTTGCAGATATTACATTATGCAACTAGATAGGATCATCAGTGCAAGAAGGGAGTAGGATTTGCTCTCTGTTTATCCTCGGTAACACCATCAGTGTTGGAAGGGAATGGGGTTTAGTAGTAGTAGTAGCAGTAGTAGTAGTAGGATTGTAGGTCCTTGGTGCTCCCTGCACTTGGTTTCTTTCTCGCAGACTTTTCATCACCCAACTAGGTGTAACATCATCAGCACAAGGAGAAGGTGGGGTTCGCTCTCCCTCTACATATTTTCCCCGACAGTGTTGGTGGGAGTGTTCTTGATGGTTTCTTGACCGAATCCCTTTTCTACACTTATTTGTCTGCTGGTTAGTACCATCGCCTACTGGTTGGCTCTGAATCACAAAAGCCCACCTGGCCCCTGACCCTTCCCTTTTCAGAGCCTTTACAAAAGAATGGATTTCATTCCACGGTGAAAACTATTATTCGGAATTACCCAAACGCTTCAAAAGGTTAGCCTTCTCTTCTGTAAATTAGCTCAGCCAGAGTCATGGATGTTTAACGGAGTTTTGAACTGCGCAGGTGGTGGAATTAGGTGGAGTAATTGGACCTTTCCAATTGTAGAATTTTATAACAGTATGAAAACAGGCAGTAACTCTGCATCACACCTTTTTTAACCTAAGATCATAAAACTTGAACTACAGTTCCATTTATTCTCAGAAAATGTTTTTTTTTTAAAAAAACACTTCTTTCTGATCATTTAATTTGGTCCTTTATGCAATGAATTTTTTTTTAGGTGTTTTGTTATACATGGCCTTGTCACTATTAATGAGCAGTATGAATACTGAAATGAGATTTAAAATGTTTCAAACAAAGGAAGAACCCATGCTTTCAAAAGTCATGTCATGCCTGGTGGGATTTAAGTGTTTTAAGTGGTAAGTAAAGTTTTCATAAGGGCAATGGAAAGAAACACAAATGACATATGACAAACGAATCTGGGACAATCAAGGTCACATTCAACTAAGAGTAAAAATGCCTCTTTGGGAAAGGGAGAAATTAAATTAAGTTAGATACAGTGTGCCTGCTTTTTAATTGTAATTGCCATTTATGGGAGGGAAGACGAGTGAGTGTGGACCTTCCTTGGATGAGTGAGGAACCCTCCACAAAGTCTGGGGAACAAACAGGGTGAACTCGAACTACGAATACATGAAGGTAAATATGATATAGTTGGAATAACAGAAACTTGGTGGGATGAAACCCATGACTGGAACACACTGGTAGAAGGATACAAACTATTCAAAAAAACAGACCCCCATTAAAGAAAAGGTGGAGTTGCACTGTATGTAAAGGACCACTATAGTGCTACAGAAATGCATGAAACCAAAGATGAAAACCTCCTAGAATGCATATGGGTCAATATAAAAGAAAAAAAGAATGACATGGCCATAGGCGTATATTATAGGCCACCCAATCAAGCAGAAAAAATAGATGTCCTTCTTGCCAGCCAACTAACAAACATATGCAGGAAACACACAACAATAGTAATGGGAGACTTCAATTATCCTGATATCAATTGGAAAACTAATTCTGCACCAAGTGAGAAATCAAACAAGTTCCTAACCAACCTAGCTGATAACTTTCTTGTCCAAAAGGTAGAGGGTGAAACTAGAGGGACAGCCACACTGGACTTAATTCTCACAAACAGAGAAGAAGTGATAGAGGGAGTTGAAACTGCAGGAACCTTGGGTGAGAGTGACCATGTCATACTAGAATTCAACTTAACACAAACACAAGCAACAGCGTCTTGGATTTTAAAAGAGCTGATTTCAATAAACTCAGAGAGAACTTGGGAAAGATTCCATGGATGAAAATCCTAAAGGGGAAAACAACTCAAGAATCTTGGGAAACTCTAAAAAGTATGATCGTAGAAGCCCAGACCAGCACAATGCCACTGAGAAAGAAAAACAAGAAACCGAAGAAGAAACCAGCATGGCTGCACAAAGATCTCTCTGGCAAATTGAAAGATAAAAAGTACAAGTACAAAAAATGGAAAGAAGGACATACAACTAAGGCAGAATATCAGCAGATAGCCAGAATCTGCAAAGACAAAGTCGGCTAGCAGAGACAGAACGAACAAAGACTTGCAACAAAAGTCAAATATAATAAGAAAAGCTTCTTCCAACATATCAACAACAAGAAAAAAATCAAGGAAACAGTCGGTCCACTAAAGAGAGAAGATGGCAAGGAAGTAACAGGCAACAGGAGAAAGCAGAACTGCTTAACTCATTCTTTGCATCCGTCTTCACGCAAAAAGAAACTATAGCTCAACCCACCAAAAACATAACTGTAAAAGACAGACCAGAAATAAAAGTTAAAATAAGCAAAAAAAATAGGAAGAGAACACCTGTCTGATCTTGATGAAAACAAGTCACCGGGGCCTGATGGATCACATCCCAGAGTTTTAAAGGAGCTGTCAGAGGTCATCTCAGAACCACTGCACCATATCTTTCAAAAATCCTGGAGCACCGGGGAACGACCAGAGGACTGGAAAAGAGCTGATGTGGTTCCCATCTTCATAAAAGGGAAAAAAACAGACCCAGGAAACTATAGACCAATCAGCCTAACATCAATACCGGGGAAGAAAAAAACAGATCTACTAACTTCTAGAAACAAGTAAAGTAATAACTAGCAGTCAGCACGGGTTAGTTAAGCACAGATCGTGCCAAACCAATCTTAATTCATTCTTCAACACAGTGACTAAATTAGTAGACCAGCAAAATACTGTGGACATAATATATTTACATTTCAGCAAGGCATGAAATGTAAGTAGACCACAACCTACTTCTTGGTAAACTAGAAAAAAGGGGAATAGAAAGCACCACCACTAGATGGACTCAACGAGTAGTCCTTAATGGGTCTAAGTCTGCATGGAGGGAAGGAAGCAGTGGGGTGCCACAAGGTTCAGTCTTAGGCCCCGGACTCTTCAATATGTTCACTAACGACTTAGATGAGGGAATTGAAGGGGAACTTACCAAATTTGTAGATGATACTAAGCTGCCAGGAATAGCTAACACCCAAGAAGATGGGCTCAAGATTCAGATGGATCTTGAGAGACTAGAACACTGGCTCCTATCTAACAAAATAAAATTCAATGTAGAGAAAACTAAAGTCCTACACTTAGGCAGGAAAAACCAAAAATACACATATTGCCTGGGTGAAATATTGACACATATTGACAGGCTCAATAGCAGGAACTGTGAAAGGGATCTCGGCGTCTTAGTGGACAACCAGCTAAATAGGAGCCAGCCATGTGCAGCAGCAGCCAAAAAACCAA
This sequence comes from Pseudonaja textilis, assembly GCF_900518735.1. The sequence continues at coordinate 567,970 of NW_020769426.1, read as the reverse complement.
ATGCAATCCTAAATTGTATTAACAGAGGGATACAATCCAGGTCAAGGGAGGTACTAATACCACTCTACAAAGCCTTAGTAAGACCACACCTAGAGTACTGCATCCAGTTTTGGTCTCCACACTATAAAAAAAGAGGTTGAGACTCTAGAAAAAGGGCAGAGAAGAGCAACCAGGATGATTAGGGGACTGGAGATTAAAACATATGATGAACGGTTGCAGGAACTGGGCCTGGCTAGTCTAGTAAGGAGAAGGACCAGGGGAGACATGATAGCAGTCTTCCCATATCTGAGGGGCTGCCACAGGGAGGAGGAGGAGGAGGCCAAGGTATTCTCCAAGGCACCTGTAGGCCAGACAAGGAGTAATGGATGGAAACTGAACAAGGAGAGATTTAATCTGGAAATAAGGAGAAACTTTCTGACAGCGAGAACAATCAACCAAAGGAACAGAAGTTGCCCTCAGAAGTTGTGGGAGCTTCATCACTGGAGACTTTCAAGAAGAGACTGGACTGCCATTTGTCAGAAACGGTATTCCGCTTGGGTGGGGGGTTGGACTAGATGACCCACAAGGTCCCTTCCAAGTCTGATTATCTGTTATCTGTTAACTCTTTTTCAATTTAGTACAAGGATGGGGGGAAATATATGTGGATGCCTCAGTTCTTATTTATAGAGAAATGCATAAATAATAACAGGAAGTACCCAGCAACAAACAACAGATGTGGGATGATAAAATGTATCTTGGTTCCTGCAGATAGTCTGCAACTTAACAGTTTGTTTAGTAATTCTTCAAAGCTACAATGGCACTGAAAAAAGTGACTTATGGGTGTTTTTCTCACAATCATTGCAGCACCCCCATGGTCATGTGATCAAAATTCAGGTGCTCAGTACTTGACTCATATTTATGATGGTCGCTGTGTTCTGTGGTCACGTGGTCCCCTTTTGTGGCCTTCTGACAAGCAAAGTCAACGAGGAAGCCAGACTCAATTAACAACCGCATTAGTGACGTAACAACTGCAGTGATTCATTTAAGATCCATCTCATTTAACAACAAATTGGACTCAATTGTGGCCATAAGTCAAGGACTACCTGTAATGGTACCTTTGTATTTTAGGTCAACTTTGTTACCTGTACAGAGAAATAATGAGACTGTAAAACATTTGTTGAATTTAGCCTGAAAGCTAGTTTAGCTTTCAGGAACCTTCTTATGCTCGCCATAAACACTTCCATCAACAGACACATTGGCCTACAAGCAGCCTGCAAGCCCCTCAGAATTCAAGTCAACCACACAGCCAAACAGCGACGGCACCAATCTTCAACCAATCCATGCAACTCCTCCATAACCAGCTCTTTACCTACCAATGACTCTCCCCTGTTGTGACCTCCCCATCACAAGAGCCTCACCTGATGTGACCCAAACCCAACCCCTCGCAAGAGCCTCACCTGACAAGTCCTTTACCTGAGGTGAGCTCCTCGTCAGAAGACCTCCTGTCCACGCAAAGCCCTTAGAAGCTGAGCACCAACATCCCCTAAAGTCTGCTGAAGACGATAGCTCGACTGGTAACGAAACATTCGGAAACCAACCCACAAGCTCAGAGAATGAACCGCTCCCCTCAACCTACAGCCAAGCTAGAGGTACCTGCCTCTCCTGCAAACCTTCTCATGGCTCCTGGATGACATGTGTGAACATTCTCCAAGAAGGACAGGTGCCAGGAAGATCTCTGCTCAGGAGGACAAGTCAGATGTCGTGTCCAAGGGCTCACCTTTCACCTTAAAGAAAACAATGCAAGCTCTCCGCTCTGCCTATAACTTTTCCTGCAAGGAAGACCCGATGCCTCCCCCTTCTTAGATGTCTGTTCTGATGAATGATGTGATATATCGTCCACACAGGAAACACACCTGACGCCAAAAATATCTGCTACGATCGTCTACCTGCCAGGGGAAAAAATGATTCCAGGAAAGGAGCAGCAACCAATTTCAGAAAGGCAGGTAAATATTCATAAAGCAGCCCCATGGAAGATGGCAAACATTCATCAGACAAAATTATTGGCTCCAAATCTTTTATCAGCTTCAATGTTTAGACAGGCCATAAATGCACCTTTTCCCCCCTTCCATAGATAACACAAACAGCTCCAAATTGACCTGAGATCTCTTTTCTGTTGGAGAAATGGATTCAATAGAACTGTGGGTCTGGAAGTCTCTACTGACAGCTGAAAGGGCAGCATTATATTGCTAAGCAGATAACAGATACTCAGAGTTGGAAGGGACCTTATAGGTCATCTAGTCCAACCTCCTGCCCAAGTGGGAGACCCTACACCATTTCTGACAAATGGCAATCAAATCTTTTCTTGAAGGTCTCAACTGATGGTGCTCCCACAACTTCCGAGGGCAACTTCTGTTCCATGGGTGGATGGTTCTCACTGTCAGAAAGTTTCTCCTTGTTCCTAAATTGAATCTCTCCTTGTTCAGTTTCCATCCATTATTCCTTGTCTGGCCTACAGGTACCTTGGAAAATAGCTTGACCCCTTCCTCCTCCCTGTGCCAGCCCCTCAGATATTCGAAGACTGCTATCATGTCTCCCCTGGTCCTTCTCCTTACTAGACTAGCCAGGCCCAGTTCCTGCAAACGTTCATCATATGTTTTAATCTCCAGTCCCCTAATCATCCTGGTTGCTCTTTTCTGTACTTTTTCTAGCGTCTCAACATCTTTTTTATAGTGTGGTGACCAAAACTGGATGCAGTACTCTAGGTGTGGCCTTACTAAGGCTTTGTAGAATGGTATTAGCACTACCCTTGATCTTCACTGTATCCCTCTGTTAATTCAATTTAGGATTGCATTGGCTTTTTTGTCTGCTGCTATACACGGCTGGCTCCTATGTAGCTGGTTGTCCACTCAGACTCCCAGATCCCCCTCTCAGTTCCTCCTATTAAGAAATCTACTTTCACCCAGTCTATATGTGTCCTTTGGGTTTTTCCTGCCTAAGTGTAGAACTTTACTTTTCTCTACGTTGAATTTCATTTGGTTAGATACGGCCCATTGTTCTAGTCTGTCAGGATCCATTTGGGGGGGAAGCAATCCATCTGTTCTTCTTGATCTGATCCATATTTGGGGCACTCATCTGGCTTTCTTAAATCCACTCGCTTAGTTTCCATCCGTGGCTTCTTGTCCTGTCTTCGGGGGCTTTGGAGAATTGGCTGACCCCCCCTTCTTTGGGGCAGCCCCGTAGAGCACCAAGGACCCCACAGAGCCAATAAAATCTTCCCTGAAAGGCATCGCCAACCCTACACCTGTAATACACACATGCACGAAATATATCCTGGTTTACTTCTCCAGCAAAGGTTTTAAAAATGATATACAGATGAAATATAAGGTGTTCCCCCCCCCCAAAAAAAACCCCAAGCTAAAGAAAATATATCAAGGCATACCCAAAGAAGAAATCAAATCAGTTACAGAGCAGCTCATGCCAGGTAGTATTGCAGGTGTTATTACATGATGGAAAGGAAGGGCCACAATCCAGGTATCACTAATCAAAAGCCCTTACTCTCTGCCATGGTGAAAAATGTCTTGTATGGTGGCTTATGGTCTCTTCACAGCATTGTTTCCTCTTTAGTCTGGACCATTTATTTATTTAGATGTCGAATCTATTGCCTTTATTGCTTGATAAATAACTCAAGGGCGTGAACAGAACTAATACCGCTTCCTCCTCCTATTTTCCCCACTAACAACAGCCCTGTGCATTGGGTTGAGAGAGAAAAGTCACTCAACCAGCTTTCAGTTCTCAGGTGGGACTAGAACTCACCACATCCTGGTGATTGGCCCAAAGTCACCTAATCAGCTTTCATGCTTAAGGTGGAACTAGAACTCATCGTCTCCTGGAGACTGGCCAAAATCACGGCGCTGGCTTTCATGTCCAAATTGGGACTAAAATTCTCCGTCTCCTGGTGATTTGCCAAAGTCACCCAGCTGGTTTCCACGCTTAAGGTGGGACTAGAAGTCACAGTCTCCTGGTTTCCAGGCCAGCACCTAAATCTCTATACCAAACTGGTGCTCATTACTTGGGAATTAATAATTAGAAAAGTTCTTTGGTAGGGAACCCTGAGGTGAAACTCCGAAAATACCTCCAATTGGCAACCTAATCCATTCTTTCGGACCAACCTAGAACAGAAAGTCCATTTTGAGGCAAGCTTAATTCTTACTAACTCCTACACTATGAATTATTCCCACGCGCCCAATTAGCCCAAGTATTACAGATGTTATTTTATGATGTCAACCCTTTCTGAACACTCCTTTGTTACCACCGTTGTCGACTGAGGGATTGTGTTCTGTCAGCTTTGTTGTGAATGGCCCTGAACATAATGTCAACAGAAAATGGAATAATGGTAGAGTCACACGCTTTAACCTTGTGTGCATTTGTTCCTCAGAGCTGGAGTTTCTTCTCTGTTTCTTGGGCAATTTACAGGTAAAAAGGCAGGGAAGGTGCACCTCAGGCCAAACAACAGAATCATGCACTGAAAAAATGTCAATAAAGCAATTGATGGAACGCGGGCTGAGCAGCTACGTTTCATTAAAAAAAAATCTATAATGAAGTTAAAACAGGAGCAGTTAAAAGATACTTGGTTATCAGTTGGGAATGTTAAAACGAACATTTATACGTGACCAAGAATGTTAATTTATGGAGGAGAGGAAGTGTATTTGGTCATAAGCAATAGACAAGCAGCGGCCTTAGGGAAATCTGGCCTTGGATGAATACATTACTCTAGACTCTGAACACAGTGTGGGGAGCAATGGGCTGAAACTAAACCCTGGCACGACCGAGTGGCTCTGGGTTTGGGGTCCGTTGGCTCAGGGAGAACTGCCACCTTTGGTCTTGGATGGGGTGGCACTACCCCAAACAGCCCCTGTGTGTAATCTAGGGGTTTCCCTGGACTCACGACTCCTGTTTGAAGATCAGGAGGGCCTTTGCGCAACTGTGGGTTGTTTCTTGCACCAACGGTCCCTACTCACAGCCACTCATGCCCTGGTCACTTCCCGTCTTGATTATTGCAATGCGCTCTACCTGGGGCTGCCCTTGAAGAGCATCCGGAAGCTCCACTTGGTGCAAAATGCAGCGGCCCACATGGTTTTATGCAGACCCCGGTGTGCACATGTGTCACCTCTCCCACAGGAGAGCTGATTTGCTTCCAGGTGCAATTCAAGGTGCTGGCTGTCACCTTTAAAGCCCTTCATGACTTGGGATCAGGTGATCTGAGGGAACCAGAGGTGGGTATTCAGCAGGTTCTGACCAGTTCTGGAGAACCGGTAGCGGAAATTTTGAGTAGTTCAGAAAACCAGCAAATCCCACCTCTGACTGGAGGTTTTACAGTCTCCTTCCCCTGCCTCACCCATCATGCGATGCCCACCAAGCCACACCCACAGAACCGGTAGTAAAATTTTTTGAATCCCACCACTGGAGAGACTGTCTCTTGCTGGTCACATCCACCCAACCCATCAGAGCGGGGAGGCAGGGAAGGCTGCAGGTCCCATCCCTGAGGGAGATATAGCTGGTAGGGCCCAGGAGAAGGGCCTCCTCCATGGTGGCTCCCTCTCTCTGGAACATCACCCCCTCAAAGCTGAGAATGGCCGCCACTCGGATTCTCTTCTGGAAGGCGCTGAAGACCTGGTTCTGCCCGCAGGCCTGGGGAACCCAGAACAGGATGGAGCCCATCAAATGGCTCGTGCGGACGGTGGGAGTTGGGGGTGATTTATTTATTTATTTTTCCAGATTTTGTTCTTTTGCACTTTATTAATTCATTTGTTTCTTTTTGTTAGTTTTTATTGTTTTTTTTTTTTAAATATGGTTTTACATTCTGTAAGCCGCCTTGAGTCACCATGGTTGAATAGGCGGCAATGTAAATTCAATAAATAAATAAGAAACACTGGGTGTAAAGTAATCAAGGGGAGAAACAACCTCGAACTAAGAAGAAATTTCCTGACAGTGTGAACAATTCATCAGTGGAATTATTCATCTCCAGAAGTCATGGATGCTCCATCGTTGGAAGCTTTTAAGAAGAGATTGGACAACCGTTTGTCTGGAATGGGGTAGGTTGTCCTGCCTGAGCAGGAGGTTAGACTAGAAGACCTCCGAGGTCCCTTCCAACTCTTGTTATTCTATTATTCCACTTGTTTCAATTCTGGACTTTCTACAAATTTGAAATGCTAGTTTTATTACCAAGTAAATAGCAGGAACCAACAGAAGGCTGCAAAGTGGTTTTCTCTTTGCTTCGCCACAGAGCAAAGCTAATGGCTGGAAGGGGCTTCGGGGTATAAATCACGGCTTTTTCCTCAGAAGGCAAAACTCAGCAGCTAAACCCTAGCGGATCTTTTCCTATTCTTCTTTGCAGAAACCTTACCTATTATTTTCTTATGACAACCTCTCCAATTCCCAAAGCGGGCCTGCTTTAGAATAGCAACTCGCTCTGAGCAAACCAAGGAATTTAATTTTGAGGAGGCTGTGGGAAGTACCAGATCTGTAGTAAAAAGAGAGAGTGCTCTCCATCTATTTCCCCACCCCCTCACATTTAATACCAGACTCCTTCCGTTACTTCTGTGCAATCGTTTCTTTTCTCTTTGGCTCGAGGAGCAAATATTATTTGCTCCTGGAGCCATTCCTTTATTGCTTGATTCCCCTTGAGGAATATATTCTGCTAGCACTGAACTGATGTCACTTAGGAATTAGTTTAAGAGTTGTGGTGACAGAGAAAGCCTTGCCTTGGATTACAAGGAACATCACCTCATTATTTATTTTATTTTTGTTCCTAACAGACACAGCCATGTCTTGACAAAAGGGGATAGAAAAGAGAGGCCAGATTGCCAAGGCCACGAGGCCATTCTGCCTCCCAGTATATCTCACCTGAGATTATGAGTTTTCTCCAGCTGCTAAAACAATAACTGATACTCACATTTAGTAGCTGGAGTAGAAATTGTCCACAATATTTCCTCAGTTGCTTCTCAGTAATTTGAATGTTGGGATTTTGGAACATTTTGTGGGAAGCCCTTCCTCTGAGAATGGAATAATTGGGGTGGGGGGACGTTAAAAGAGGCAGAATATTATATTTCCCCTAAAGGAGAAGAAACATGTTCTTAAAGGCAGAAAGTAACCGCAGTCTTTCTGCCATAGGAAAACCATGAAGATGCAGCACGACCACGAACTCGAAGCCAAACAGGCAAAGACTAGCAGAGCGCATACATGAACACCAAGAAGTGGACGGAAGACATGATGGAAACTCCTCAATTTCACAACACTTGGACAGACACAACCAAGTTTTAAATGGGAAGCCATGAGCATCCTAGACCCAACCCAAAATGCTGGACAATCAATAAAGGAGAATATTTGAAGCTTAAGGTTGAAAAATTAGTTTGAAAAATTGCTCTCTGACCTGGGTTGTTTTCTTGCAGACGTTTCATTACCCAAACTGGGCAATAGAATCATGTTAGTCATTAGTCATTAATTAGTCATTAGCACCGATGATGTTGCCTAGTTTGGGTATTGAAGCGTCTGCTAGAAAACGAGCCAGCCCAGGGAGCCCCCAGGACCCCTCATGCTGGAGAATTCCCGAAAGCCTGAAAAACCGGCCATCCGCAGGCACAGAGAGTTACACAGAACATGCCAAAAAGACGACTGAAAAGCTGAAAGGGGATCCAAAACCCCTCCTCACTGGCAACGCACACCCCAGGTGAACAAAGAAGGTTAACGGCAAGATTAACGTTAAAGCGACAATCAAGAAGCCAACAGCCCCCCAATCAAGACAGCTCAGACAAACAAGCTGAAGGAAAGTGGTTAAGAAAATAATGGCATGTGCAGAAATGAGTAGATTAACATTAGCAAGAAGAAAAGGGGGATTATAAGATTTGGGATCTATTTTATCAATGGTTAGACAGAAAAGTAAGAAACAGAAATACAACATAACAGTAATGATATATTATAACTGATTATTTCTGAATAATTATGAATAAAACTTAGTAAGAATTGAGATTTGCTCTTAAAGATAATTTGGAATTGAAATGATAATTTTAATGATATAATAATGATATAATATCATATGGAAAGCTGATGAATACAAGATGAATGCAAAGTTAAGAGGAAAAGAATGAAGGGTTTATGCACAGGATGCATGTACCAAACCGACACACTGCACAATTGAAAGGAGGTTTTATTTGTTGTTTTGTATGTTTGTTATAAAAAATTTAAAAAAGCTTACAATAATAATTAAAAAAAACCAAACAAGCTAACGGTAAAGAACAACCAAATGAAGGAGCTGCCAAGAAGGGAAGAGCCCTCCCACTCAGGCGGACGGGGGGGCGGAAAATCCACGAATGCATCAAAAGGGAGCAACCCCCCCGCCCCCCAAGGCCGCTGCAAGGCCTTCCCTAAACACGCGGTCTTGCTTTCAAAAAAAAGGCGTCTCGCTAAAATAAATACAGACCACAACAGAGCCCAACATTTATGTTGCTAAGTGAGAAATGTGTTAAGCGAGTTTTGCTCCATTTTACAACCTTCCATGCCATGTTTGTTAAGTGAATCACTATAGTTCTAAAGTTAGTGCCCTAGTCGTTAAGTGAATCGGGCTTCCCCATTGACTTTGCTTCTGAGAAGGTCTCAAAAGGGGATTGCATGACTCCAGGACGCTGTGACCACCATAAATACAGGTCAGTTGCTGAGCGTCCAAAGTTTGATCACGCGGCCATGGGGATGCTGCAATGGTTGTTAAGTGTGAAAAACAGTCGTCAAGATGCTTGGTGAAAGCCGACATCCCTGCCAGGAGTAACGTGGCTCACGATTCTTATGTCGGGCTCCACACAGGATCTCCAGCCTGAGCTGAGCTTAGTCAGGTGTTTGGCCACAACCCCAGCACGAAGGAGGGACTCCAGGCAGCCCCCTTGTCCGCTTCAGGCTTCACGGCCGTGCTGTGCTCCTCGGCCTCCAGGCAAGGCACCCTGGGCTGTGATTCCACTGCAAAGGCGGCTCCCATCTTACAAGAGGCAGCTCTGGAGGGCCAGCGAGGCAGAGCCACCTGGGGGGACCATGGCACACCCTCCTGCTTCCCAGGCAGGGGTGGGATTCGACAGGTTCAGACTGGTTCTATAGAGCTGGCTGTAACGATTCTGTGCAGTTTGGAGAACCGTCAGATTGTGCCCTGCCCCTCTCCTCAC